>CM061920.1:17181602-17226186 GCA_031002005.1 Vandiemenella viatica | reverse complement strand
AAAAATTATACAAATATTGATTAAGGGAATAGAAAAGTGTGCAAGACAGAAAAGCTATCTGGAAGAGTAGAAATGGAAGGAGAAATGGTGATTGATCAGGAGACACTGGAGAGCACTGTGTTTCAGGCCACAGGCTGGAGATAATACAGCGAGTTATGATTTACGAACAATATGTAAGTTAGGGCCTGAAATGGTTGAGCGTGGCGCCAAATAGCTATCAAGTGCATATTTTGAAAAACAAGTAACTGGAAAAAGACGAACAGACAGATCATGGACAGGTGGTAAGAAATAAAAAAAATCCTTCATTTACTGGATAGGGTGACGACAGAATGTTCCAGACAACTAAGGGAATTGGGTTACAAAACTTTGGCCAGACCATTGGTTGAATATGGTGGTGTAGTTTGGGACCCACATTTTGATCATCAAATACAGGAGTGAGAAGGTGTGCAAAGAAGAGCAGATAGATTTGTTTGTGGAAATTATCGCAGAACCCAGTCAGTGACTGATATGGTAAAGGAGCTGGATTTGGATTCATTGGAGGAAAGGAGGAGGGTGAAGAGAGTGCTGGGAAGGTACAGGGCATATGTAGGGGGCTAGGAGAGATATTGGTCAAAGAATTAGGAATAGTGCATGGAAGGGGAAAGACGACCATGACCACAAGCTGGCACTCGATTTCATGCATAAGGGAGTGGGAAAATGTTCTTTTGTTGGTAAGGGTGTCGGGGATTGGAACAAATTATCAAGTATAGTGATGAATATTTTACCAAAAATGCTTAAGGAATTTAAAATTAAAATTTATAAATCGGAAAAGTAAATAAGGGAAAAATTTAACATTCCAACTATAAAAAGAAAATTTAAAGCCATATATATATATATATATATATATATATATATATATATATATATATATATATAAAAGGGGTAATTAGATTACTATAGGAATGCCACCGAATCGTTAGCTCTATCGCAATTAAAAATTATTATTAATAATGAGAGGAAGCTCGTGACCAAGCCAGGCGCAGCCGAGACTATTAGAAGAGAAGTGATGCGGATTACGGAAGAGGATGGAGTGGAAAATCTATAATAATATTCAGGTAATTTAAGAACTAAGGATTTTAACAAAATCTCCTGATTTACAAATCTTCTCGTGTCTTCAACTACCACCTTCACAACACAAATTCAAATGTAATTAAAGCATAGTACGTTTATACAAATTTCATTTCAATCTTGTCAAAAGAAAGATCTGTAGAAAATCTATAAAATATATTTTCCAGTACTCATTGGATCACTTACAATTCCTCGACGAGTCCGAATACAATAATGACAGTTCCATGGGCGGTTTATTTAAATAATAACGCATTATTTTAACTGCATAAGAATTGGACTACAATAACTACATATTACGAATAGCTCATTTTCGTATATAGTGCCTTAACTTTTCAATTCAATTAGATTGTGTACAATCAACGGTCTAGAAATGTGAATGAACAATGGATTGTTTAATCTATCTTCCTTCCTTACGCGTCGTCGATATCGAGGTTATTAGAGGTGGACTACGAACCGGAAGGAATTTGGCCATGGCCTTTTGAAGGAAAAATCCCGGCGTTCGCCTAGAGTGATTTCGGAAACCCATTGAAAACTGAAATCTGGATGACAGGATGAGGATTTTTTAAAATGATATTAATAATCGATAAAATTGCGATGGAGCGCACGCTCCGGTAGCAATCTTCCTACAGACCCGTCTTTCTCCTTTCCTCTCCTCACCTATTTTGCCGTCTACTAATTTCAATTTTAAATTCTTTCAGTGTTTTTTGTGAATTATTCATCATTCCTCTTGATAATTTATTCTAATCCCTTTCACCCTTTCATACGAAAGTCAGCTTGTGGTCATGGTCATCTTTTCCCTTCCACGCATTACTTTTAATTTTTACACTAATATCTTTCCACGCCTCATCACCAACATACGCCTTGTACACTCCCATGATCCTCTTCACCCTCCTCCTGTCTTCCAATGAATCCCACTCCATCTCCTTTATCATATTAGTTACTCTATTGCGTTTTGTGGTAATTTCCATAGACAACCCTTTTCTGCACCCCCTCCAACTCCTGTATTTAATACTCGTAATGTGTGTCCTATACTACACCACCATTTTCAAGCAATGGTCTGACCAAAGTTTTGTACCCCAATTCCCTTACTTCTCTAGAAAATCCCCTCATCACTCTTTCCAGCAAGTGCAGAATTTTGAGCCCTTTTCCTACTACCTGTCCGATTCGTCCGACCCCAGTTAAATTTGTTATAAAATATTATGCCAAAGTATTTACAATTGAAGTCTTTTGTAAGCAGCTCCTTCCACACTTTGAACCCAGGTGCTCCAGAATGCGAGTCGCTCACTCATCTCGCTCGGTAAGTTTGGCGAGAGGTCAGGAAGACGATGGATCCTCTTTAATGAAATGCGCTGTCTGGAGACTGCGCTCACCTCAATACATCGGCAACCTTCGGCGGGTCTCGGTGATAGCCGAAGTGTTAGTTACACTGCCTGCCACCACGGCGCTGCATGTCTAGTCAGCAAAATTTAGTTGAATACTTATACTGCCTTTATTTTCGCTTATACTGTTAAAATTCAAATAAATAATTGAATTTGATTTTTCTTGCACTTATAATGTTAAAGAAAGTGTAATTGCGATGCCAGGTAAAAGTTAATTTTCTGTTGTGGAAGTAACTGCACAAACAAACGAAGAGCAGGTAAAAATAATAATAATAAAAATCATACGTTTCAAAGTTACAATCGAAAAGAGCAGGTAAAAATAATAATAATAATAAAAATCATACGTTTCAAAGTTACAATCGAACTTTCATTTAAATTTACATGTTGATTTTTGTTTATTTACTACTAGATGCAGAAATTCATGTAAGGAGAAGGGCATTCGATGTTTATGTTATTTTATCTGTATCAGTTATAAGTACTAAGTTAAAACATAACCTAAGCTATTTTTTAAAAAAATTTTTGGCAAAAGATAAGAAACAAGTTTTTTTTAAAAAAAATCAGAGGAAGTTTATACGAAACGTACGTAATCCCGAAATGTATCAGTCAAATAAATAACGGTTATCTGTTTTTGAAATTATACTTTTCGTCAGTTAGAGTAAAATGCATTTATTTAAAAAATAAAAAATCCTAGCCAAATTCTGCGATAATTTAACCAGAGTAAGGTATTGATCTCACGAAAAATATCATTAAAATTATCGTTATTCGTTTTCCCTGGCAAGCTTTTCCAGAATAAATTCCTACTACCGTCACAGGTGATACCCGTCGTTTTTTGACGAGCGTTAAAACTAGTAAAGATTATTTATTAAAGTGTTTGCCCATTAATTGCAGTTGGGCCGTTCGTGTGGTTGGCTTTGCCCCCGGGCGTGGTATTCGCTCCGCATCGCCCGTGGACTGTGAGTTCTGCACTGGGAGCGGGCGTGAGCAATTACAACGGCCGCTCCGAGTTTCTAGAATCTCTGCTGATGATTATTTGTATCTGACAGTTTGATTTCCCGCCCTCACACGCCCCGGGCGACGGAGCCATCTGCATAGCATTAGAAGCCCTCCACTAATCTTATGCAAATGTTAATGATAGCCTTCGTGCCACTTGGAGCCGAATTCCGTGCAATCATAAAATATCTCGAATCGCGGTGGGCAACGAATTAGGAGTACTTTTAACGGTTATTGTTCCGGATCCGTATCCCAGCACCCGCTCTCTCTACCTGTCCGGAGGTAACGGCTATCAGGCCTCCAGTAACGACCAATCGCTCACAGCAGAGTGCGGTGCTCACTATCACTGCAAGATGACGGCCCACAATCAAACACCGAAACGTCACAAGAGTGATACATTTTGTAATTTCCAGAATTTTTATATTTTATTATTATTGATTCAAGCACACTATGAAGCGCTTATAACTGTTTCTTTCTAGATCCTCGTCTTTGTTCCATATATATTTTAAGTCCGGCCAATAGTTTTTCCTTTCTCTCCTGTGAGATGGGTTTCCGAGGCTTAGTAATTTTTGGTGGATGGGACCAGAAGTTAATCATATTACAAAATTTGGAGCGATTTGAAACATCAGTGTCGGAAATCCCAGCGCAGTCCACACCTGTCCTGAGTTTGAACTCCCGTCCGCCCATCCTGACTTCGGTTTTCAACGGCTTCGCGATATGACTCCAAGGGAATGGCAGGATGTTTCTTTCAAAAGGCCATCGCCGAATTCCTTCCTGTTCCTTGTCTCCACACCTCTTCCGCATGTAATGACCTCACCCGACAACAAGGCATAAAAAAAAATACTAAAGAAATGAAAAAAATAAAAGAATGTGGAGCGGATGCAGTACTTTACCAATAATACAGCCTGAGAAAAACGTAATTGTATTTTTCCGCTGTAGACGATATGGAGGTGCTTACTTGCTATCCGAAGTCACTGAGTTCTGGAAGAGCGAACCAAATCCTGATATCAGTCGTTTATGTCATGTATGATACTTTCTAAGCATGATACAGAGGTACCTGTCTTAACGGATGTAGCCAAAACCTAACATTTCAACGAAATTGAACACAGTGAGAAATTTTACGTAATAATAGTTTATGTCACGTTATGTTTCGATGTGACGTGGACACTCTGAGAAATAAAAAAAGCGGTCTCCTAATTTATTTATTTTTTTCTGTCATCAGTCTTTCGACTGGCTTGATACAATCCTCCATCCCTTCCTATCCTGTGCTAACCTCTTCATCTCTACATATCCCTTACAACCCACGTCCTCAATTATCTGCTTCATATATTCTAATCTCTGTCTTCGTCTACAGTTCTTACCTTCGACTGTTCCCTCCACCAGCAAATTAACCAAACCGGCATGTCTCAAAATATGACCTACCAGCCTGTCTCTTCTTTTCGTAAGCTTCTTCCACAAACTTCTTTCCTCACCCATCATTTCCAAAACTCGTTAATTTATTACTTTGTCTATTCATTTAATTTTCAACATTCTTCTGTAGCACCACATTTCAAATGCTTCAATTTTCATTCTTTCTGGTATTTCTATAGTCAATGTTTCGCTACCGTAAAGTCCTGTACTTTGAAAAGTTCTTTCTAATTCCTATATCAATGTTTGAAACTAAAAGATTTCTCTTTTTCACGAAGGCTCTTTTTGCTAGTGCTATTCTGCTTTTAACATAATTCCTGCTTCGTCCATCGGTTGTAAATTTTCTTTCCAAGTAACAGAATTCACTTACTTCTCCTATTGCATCTGATCCTATTTTTATATTTAATCTACTAGTATTGGTATCATTTCTGCTACATTTCATTACTTTCACTCCAAAATCTTCCTTCAGTATTTTGTTCATGCTATTCTGTAACTTCTCAATATCCTTAGCCCTTTCTGCTAACAAGACAATGTCATAAGCAAATCGTAGCATACTGGTTTAATGGAACACTTATGCCACATTTAAATCCTTCTTTCACTTTCGTAATTGCTTCTTCTACACATATGTTGAATAATAATGGGGATAGACTACAACCTTGTCTCACAACCTTTTTTAAGTCTTACCTGTCTCTCATGATTCTGTATTTTTATTATAGCTATTTGATTCTTATAAGATTTTAAAGTATTCTTCTATCTCGTTATTTTAGACCCGACTTCTCTAAAAATTTTAGCAACATGTCCCTGCTAATATTACCAAAAGATTTTTCTAATTCGACAAGCGCCATACAAGTATCTTCATTTTTTTTGGTCCGACTTCAAGTATTAATAATTGTTAGTTTAGTATACAATACCATCTGGCACGAGTCTTCTCGCAGGTGAAACGTCTACCACAATGAGACATATACATCTTGTGACGACAAATTTATAGGAAATCAACTTCTTCTCTGTATGCTTTATATCATAGTTTATAAGTTTATGAACTAGAAAACTAGACTAGAAAATAAAAGCAATGTGTTCGATTACACGCCAAGCACCACCATTTCAAATATTGCTTACAGAGAAGTGAACAATGCTGAAGTATGAACGTGGGTCATACAGGACCACAGAAGCTTCCAAATTAGGGAACTTTGCCTCTACCATCCCCCCCCCCTTTTCCGGCGTGGCACGTAACTTTTTTTCCTATTGATTTTGTACTGCTTTCTCCTGTCATACTATCGCAAATTCCATACGGAGGTAATTAAACGACAGAAATAAATATTCACATGCTTTTGTGCGTTCGATACCTTATTTTAACTGTGACAAAGAAAATAAAAAAAAAATGAATGAAAAGCTACGTGACTTGTCTTGGCTCAGAAACACCCCCCCCCTCAACGTAGACCAGCATTGCTTTCAACCCCCCCCCCCCTTCTCAACGTAGACCAGCGTTGCTTTCAACCCCCCCCCCCCCCGACCCCCACGGGACCAAACCACGCAGTTTATGGTCACTCCCTTACTGGCAGTTTCAAGGAGTGGTAGAAAACACATGATGTGCATAAACGTGTTTAAAACGTTTGCATACAACCTAAATTTGAAGGAGTGGAGAACATACAAGAAATAGGAAAATTATACGGCTGCCCTCTGCTTTTTCTTAGCAGCCAACTTTTCTTTGATAGTTTGCCTGTAAATTAAAGGCACAGATCTCAGACGGCGCAGGTATTAACCACTAACGCCTGAGGCGGCTGCACTCATTCGGAACTGTGCAAGCGCATCCCCTACCACAGGCTGGCTGGCTTGGGGTGTTTTTTGAGGAAGTTGGACCTACCTGGACACTTCAAGACGAATCATCAGGAAGCGACTAATGACCGAAGGCCAGCGGAGTCCTTGTGTTCATTACAAAGGCCCTGCCAGGCCTTTTGTTTGCGGTCACCTGCGGAGCTCGCTGGAATGTGGCGGCCGCGGACAAACAAGGCTGGACGACTGGAGGGAGGGTTACCACCCCCTCGCGAGGGTGGTCTCCACAAACAGGCGCGAAATTTATTGCTTTACCGCTTATAACGTCTTATTTGCTGCTTATCGGCAAATAACCTCCTCGTACTCACCCAAAAAAATTAGTTGGTATATTCTGCATATTTTTACTCCTTGTTTAATTATGGCATCTTGTGGGGCTTCGATGGGGTTAATTCCACAAAAGAAGACCTGCGATAATGCACGTGGTTATGTGATAATGATTGTTAGGCTAGCAGGATCTACTAGCTCCAGAAATTATATCATGGTTCGCTTTAAAATTCACTAGAGGTTTATTCACGCAACACATACAAGTTATCCACCACCGGCACTAATTAATTTGCTTTGACCGTGGATAAGGCTTATCGTACTCCTTCTCTTCCGATTTCAGATTCTGACTACGCTTACACTTGTCGAAAATAGTTAATACTGCTTTTTTGTTCACTCTAAATACGTAAAACGGAAGCATGGCCCACTTCACGACTACATACGCTGCGGTGTAACTTTGCTTCTATCTCTCGCGACTACCCACTTTAGACTCCTTAGAACTATGGTTGCAACGATAATATCGGTCCAAAAATATTTTTAAATGGTCAATACGATAATACCGATATGATGCAGTGATATATCGAAAAATACAAACCCCTTCGCGCTAAAGAAACTAATCCTGCAAATAAATGTATGGGTGAAAGGGACCAAACTTGGCTAAACTCTGATTTAGCTTGATAACGTCCTTTCCTACTCTACGGTTCCACTTAGTTCCGTGCGCATTATTCGTTCCCCATTCATTTTCTTTCGCCAGTTTATTATTTAATATGATGCGTTACGTTTGCGTTCGTTAGTTCTTGTTTCTCTCTGGGATGTATTACAATATTCTGAAGGGTGTAAAATTATTATTTTTATCAACTTTTCATTTACTTTATTGCTGCTTCACATTAACAAATACAATTATCACTTTCATCCAAACTTCGCCGTACTACACACCATCTCTGCTTCTCATCTTTTTCTATCGTCACCGATCTTCCTCCCTGCACTGTTTGTTCCAGAGATTTTCTTGTAACACACATCTTTGCTCTTGCATAGTAACTATTAACGTATCTTTTCCTTTTACAAAAAATGAAATAAATTAAACACACACACAAAAAACATAATCTTACCTTTAAATATACAAACATAAAACAATGAAACTGAAATAATAATAATAAAAAAAATGTAAGGAGCTATGTTTCCTTACATATCCGCTCAGCCAATTTTCACAAAAATTTGTCAAATTTTTGTGTGATATAACATCACACCACTCACCCATACATACATTTTCAGCCATAGTTACATTCATTCACACCCCCGGTATAAGTTCAGATCACATTTTTTTTTTTTTAATCCCAACAATTACTCTGATTCAATATTCTCATGTGTCACTCCCTCTTCATCTTCACTTTCCCTATCGTTGCATCTTCCTTGCACTCTCCGCCACCTTTCTTCCACTCGCACCTCACAATGTTGTGGCCCTCATGGTACATATTGAGCCCTTTCTTCTTTTTCACCTTGCCTCTGGTTGATTCGTCCTTCTCATCTTTTCCTACTGTTTCGTTCTTTATTAGCCCACATCTTACCTCATTTTCTTCTTCATTTTCTTCCTTACTCCTCCGTAAATCCGTATTCTCCCTCCTCTTCTTCACTGCTGGTCTCTTTTTCACTTTCTTCTGCATCTTCATAATCTTCCCCATCTTCAATGATTTCGTCCATTTCTTCCGCTTCCAACTCATAATTTCCCTCATCATTATCCGTGAAAGTAGAAAGCATTTCACTCTTCCTCCTGATTTCTTGGTTTATTTTCTGGTCACTGTTTTCCCATTCTTTCATTTTTGCAAGACCAATTATCTCATTTTGCTCTGCTTTCCTCTTCTCAACATTATTACACTCGTTGATCTCTTGTATCTGTTCTAAACTCTCCCACCATTTCAATGGTCCGTTGTTATCAGACATTGTGTTCAATTTCTTGTCAAACCTTCGCTTATCTTCGCTGTCATTTTCTGTCCCGTCTCCTTCAGTCTCCATTTCTAGCTTTTCTTTACAGGTTTTCCTAACTTGCTTTAACCTGCTTTCTACCTCTTCTTCCGCTTCTTTGTCCCCCGCTTTGTTACAATTTCCTCCCTTTCTCCACTCTTGTATCAATTGCTGTTGATTATGATTCATTTTCTGCATTTCGCGCCTCGTCTCCATCTGTTCTTGAATAATCATAGCCAACATTTCTTTTATGTACTCACTCTCCTCATTGCACAGATTCTTCTCCGCGATGCCAGTTGCCATTCTTATTTCAAAATTTTCGTCACTTCCTTTCCGAAGATTACAGGCTTCTTTTATTACG
The DNA here is from genome assembly GCA_031002005.1 of Vandiemenella viatica. Taxonomy (NCBI): domain Eukaryota; kingdom Metazoa; phylum Arthropoda; class Insecta; order Orthoptera; family Morabidae; genus Vandiemenella; species Vandiemenella viatica. The sequence goes on along the minus strand of CM061920.1, from coordinate 17,216,892 downwards.
AGCTAAATAATTAGCTCTGTGTCACGGTCACAGTCGCCACATGTAAAATTATATTATTTTATTCATTCTTCATTTATTTTATTGCTGTTTCACATTAACAAATACCTGTACAATTCTCAATTTTATCCAAACTTCGCCGTACTACACACCATCTCTGCTTCTCATCTGTTTTCTATCGTTTTGTTCCAGAGATTTTCTTGTAACACATACACATCTTTGCTCTTGCATAGTAACTATTAACGTATCTTTTCCTTTTACAAAAAATGAAATAAATTAAACACACACACAAAAAACATAATCTTACCTTTAAATATACAAACATAAAACAATGAAACTGAAATAATAATAATAAAAAAAAATGTAAGGAGCTATGTTTCCTTACAAGGGGGTAAAAAATTTGACCCGCTGACTGATACAATTGCTTATTTTACCAGTGTTGATAATAGACCTTTTAATGCAGTTGAAGGCAAAGGTTATAAGTATTAATGAAGCGCTTAGCACCATTATAGAAAATACCTTTACGTGAAACTATCAAAACAAAGATTGCTGAAAAATATTTTTAAAAAATCGAATTAGTGGAGGCGGAGTAGAAAAGGGTGAAGCATTTTTATTGTTACGTATAGAATAATACCGACTATTTGGAGATTACGGTACATTTTTTGCTAGAAAATTAAATTGAAATCAATCATGATTGGTATAATAGTTGGATTAAGATGTGTTCAAAATTGTATTTAATCATTTACTCAAAGTAGCCTCGTTGATATCTTCTGAACGCCTTTTCTCACAGGCAGGAACCACTGTCACTCAAACTAGGGATGAACTTCATGGGAAAAGGTTAAGAAAACTACATTTCCACGATCTGTTGACGTTTAATGTTTTCAGACCTAATTTTTTAATAAACTACCTCAAGTTTATTACTTGATGTTGATTTACATACTTATTTCTAGTTTCTAAAATAATATATTTAAATATTGTTATTATCGATATCATGCGGCCCATATAATCCACTATCGATATCATGCGGCCCATATAATCCACTATCGATATCTGCCAGGCATCGATATAAATATCGATAAATTTATCGATATTGGTATCACCTTGCATCCCTACTTAGAACAATCACCTTACTACACTGTGCGTCTCCACGCTCAACAATGCTTCGTGGAACGACTTAGTCTTTACAAACAATTAATTCTATTTATTTCTCTGATTATCTTAGACTTCCCAAACATGTAATTAATCCTCAATCTCATCCAAATACATTAAATGTACGATTGCCTGTCCATTCTTTCTACACTTAGCTTACCCTAATACTGTCTCGCTACAATCTGCTACTAAGGATCGAACCTGGTCGATAAACGATAACGATTGGTCCTCGCATTCGGTAGGACTTCCGTTTCGAATTCATCCCGGTTTTTTACTCCATTCCCTACCGACCAAAATAACTTCGATATCGATGAATCGAAAGCACCGAGCGTGGTGGGTGAATGGCTAACATTTTGGCCTCGCATTCGGGAGGACGTGGGTTCGAATCCCCGTCCGGGCATCCAGATTTGGGTTTTCCATGGTTTCCCCAAATCACTCCAGGCGAATGCCGGGACGCTTCCTTCAAAAACGCCATGGCCGAATTCCTTCCCGTTCCTTGCCACCAGTCCCATCCCGCCTCTAATGACCTTAGCCGTCGATGAGGCGTAAAAAAGAACCGAAAGCCCAAAAAAAACCTTCTCGTGAAATTTTTCACAAGCGCCTAAGGTTTTTGTAGATTAAGCACAGTCATCATGCATTTTTGTTAATGCTTAGGGTCTATGGTTTTTCGCATCATCGAAGTAGAGGTAATTAGTGGCGAAAAGTAATTGGGCAAGGGACAGAAACGGATTCGGCCTTGCCCTTTTTGAGTGAACCCTTACGGCATTCGCCTGGTGGGATTTCGGGAAACCGTCGAAAACTGAAATCCACTTGGATGAACGGGGATTCGAACACACGTCCTCCCGAATGTGAGGTCAGAGCACCCACCACGGTCGGTGGAACGAACTACGAAATGAGAAAGTAGATGTGAGAAATAAAATGATAAATACGTGCCAATAAGAGAGCGTCCATAAACCACGTAGCTCTAATTTGGCCTCCTGTGAACCCCCTTCCTACCCCCCTTGTAGCCCGACGTGGCTTTAGCCTCTACCCTCCCCCCCCCCCCCCATCCCACCACGTAGCACGTAGCTTTTTTCCCTTTTGATTCCAGAAGACACTGTGTACTGTTTTCTCTTGTCAGACTATCGTAAATGACATACGGAGTTAATTAAACGACGGTAATAATTATTCACATGCTGTTGTGTGATCTGAACCTTATTTTAACTGCGACAAATTATATAAATGAGAAGCTACATGACTGATCCCGAACTTCCCCTCCCTCCCTCCCTCCCCCAAGTAGGCCAGCGTGTCTTTCTACCCAACTTCTCCCCCCCCCCCCAGCCCGAGGCACGTAGTTTATGAACGCTCCCTAAGATTTACGAACACTCTGTTTCAGCAGAGCAGAAATCGTTAAAAGGACATAAAAGAGGAAAGACATTCTGCTCTTGTTTGGAAGCAAAGGTTATGGGTTCAATATGAACGTGCAAAAGTGGCCCAAAATTTTACTGACTGATTTACGATTAGGAGAAATCGAAAAACTGCTGGGAATGTGGAACTCGTCTCGAAACAGTTTTTTTTCTTTTTTTTAAACTGTAGCTTTACGATTCGTCGACTTCTAGGTCATAGAGGTGGGATGAGAAAGGGGACAAGGAATGGGAAGCAATTCGGCCATGAGCTTCTGAAGGAAGCAACCCGGCATTCGCCTGGAGTGATTTGGGGAAACCATTGAATGTTAATATCTGGATGTCTGGATGGGGATTCGAAACATCGTCCTCCCGAATGCGAGGCCAGAACGTTAACCATCCTGAAGCCAGTTGCCGCTTATGAACATGTGTTTCGTGCTATGCAATTCACTCTCGTAGGAGTTCGAGTGATGATAAATCAGATATTTTGTGCTGGGTGTTACTAGAGCAGGTTGATACTGCACTGAGAGGGTGGTAGATCCATTAACGATAACTCGTGATGGTCAAGACGCGAATGCTGACGGGAAAATGAGAGCCACGGAGATGCGATGATTTATAGTTAAATTATTAGCGTGGCGTTACTGGCCGTCCGGACGAGACGTCACGAGAGAGAAAGAGAGAGAGAGAGAGGAAGGGTCGGGAGATGCAGAGCGCTGATAAAGACAAATGATGATGCCGGGGTTAAACAGCATGCGGCGCACGAATCCCTCAAGGTGTTAGGCTTTCTCTCCAAGTTCAATCACAGCCATCTCAGCGGCGGAAGCGAGGTGCTCGACTCGAGTCATCTCGAATCGCTGCTGGCTCACCAAGTCCGACCACTCCCAGCGAGATGTCACCTCATAATGATACCCGAAATCGTCCTGAAACTATTCGCCACATTATAATACAAGTCACAGTTCTAGGGTTCAAATCGTCCTGTTAGTAGTCGCCACATTATAATGTTACTCAGAATTTTGTTGTTGAAATCGTTCTGATAATAGTCGCCAGACTATAATGTTACTCAGAATTTTATTGTTGAAATCGTCCTGATAATAGTCACCAGACTATAATGTTACTCAGAATTTTGGGGTTCAAATTGACCTGTTACTATTCATCACATTATAATGTTGCTCAGAATTTTAGAGTTCAAATCTTCCGATACTAGTCACCACATTACAATGTAACTCAGAATTTCGGGGTTCAAATCGTCCGATATTAGTCACCACATTACAGTGTAACTCAAAATTTCGGGGTTCAAATCTTCCGATACCAGTCACCACATTATAATGTAACTCAGAATTTCGGGGTTCAAATCGTCCGATACTAGTCGCCACATTACAGTGTAACTCAGAATTTCGGGGTTCAAATCGTCGGATACTAAACGCCACATTACAGTGTAACTCAGAATTTTAGGGTTCAAATCGTCTGATACTAGTCGCCACATTACAATGTAACTCAGAATTTTGGGTTTGAAATCGTCCGATACTAGTCGCTATATTACAATGTAACTCAGAATTTTGGGGTTCAAATCGTCCGATACTAGTCGCTATATTACAATGTAACTCAGAATTTTGGGGTTCAAATCGTCCGATACTAGTCGCTATATTACAATGTAACTCAGAATTTTGGGGTTCAAATCGTCCGATACTATTCGCCACATTATAATGTAACACAGAATTTTGGGGTTCAAATCGCCCTGTTACTATTTGCCAAATTATAATGTTACTCAGAATTTTAGGGTTGAAATCGTTCTGATACTAGTCGCCACACTATGATGTTACTCGGAATTTTAATGCGAAGTAGTCTAATTAATATAGTTCGGATTTTATGACCAAAAACGAGAGAAATAAGCATGGAAATATGACCTTAAAAACTAGTAAATATGACCTAAAAATTACAAAATATGACTGAACATTTAAATTTAGAGTCTACGATACATCAAAATATGCTCAATTACACATAATTTATTTTATTAGTGTCGCTTTCGTGTGGACAACATAATTTGCTTCCGTGCACTCACTGTACCATTGGGAAATTGCTTTAATTTCAAATAATTTACACTAGGCTGGAACAATGTTTGAAATTACCCTCCATCTCACCCACAAAAAAAATAGTTTCAGAGGCTCGTGAGTGGGTAAGCAACTGTAGAATCCGCTATGCAACACAAATTAAGCAGTGAATACCTCTGTTACATACCTGCTGTGGATACCTGACCTGAATGAGCAGCCAATAATAACAGACATCAACACAAACGATTGGTCTCCTCCCTCGCGTTCACAGCTATCGATTAGCCGGCAGATTAGGGACTGCACACCTATTCCCTTTGTTGATTCCTTCCCTCATCTTAAACGCTCCACTTAGCTGTGTCTAATCAAATCCAAACTGCTGGTTCAGAAACAATTGGGCTATGGAAATTCGTGATTCAGAGAAATGTTGGCGAAGAAGGGAGATTTCTGTTAAATAACGATACAGGACCCAAACCTTATTGCACATATGGAAAGGTTTAAAGCACTTTGCGGCGCACGTCTCAAGAAAACCTAATGGTTTGAATTTTAAGCAACAATATTATAAGGTTCACTTGTCCTTTCCTAAGTTTGCAACTGTTTTTTAATTCTTCGGTATCGGCATTATTATTTTTAGAATCTATATACAGGGTGTTTCAAAAAGGTACGGCCAAACTTTCAGGAAACATTCCTCACACACAAACAAAGAAAATATGTTATGTGGACATGTGTCCGGAAACGCTTACTTTCCATGTTAGAGCTTATTTATTACTTCTCTTCAAATCACATTAAACATGGAATGGAAACACACAGCAACAGAACGTACCAGCGTGACTTCAAACACTTTGTTACAGGAAATGTTCAAAATGTCATCCGTTAGCGAGGATACATGCATCCACCCTCCGTCGCCTGAAATGCGCTGATGCAGCCCTTGAGAATGGCGTATTGTATCACTAAAATGAGCTCTAACATGGAAAGTAAGCGTTTCCGGACACATGTCCACATAACATATTTTCCTTTTTTGTGTGTGAGGAATGTTTCCTGAAAGTTTGGCCGTACCTTTTTGTAACACCCTGTATAATATACTCGTTCAGACCAACTAGGATCTCCTTAAACCTTCTTGCACTTGGCAACGGAGTTTAGTCTTCTTTTGGGCTCAGAGTCCTTTATTCGTTCTGTATGTGTCTATTTGCACTCTTCTGTCCAAGGTGTAGCGCGTCTTCTTTTTGAGTATTCGTCTCGGATTTGTCACTAACTTCTTCCGAAAGCATCTTCGCGTATTATTCCCACGAAATGAAGGTATTCTTTAATACTTTCAAACCATGTTTTGAATCAAATAAATTAAAGATTTTTCTAGTCAGTTTGTTTTCCTCCATTCGTTTGAGGTAGCCACAGAATTGTGCCCGTCTTTTGCGGATTGTTTCGTTCATTTTCTTTCCTTTGCTATAGACTTCATTATTGGATCCCTTTTGATGGACGCCATTCTTGTTTCTTATTACATTACTTCATTTTCAATTTATTTTCTTGCTATGTGGCAAGATCGCCTACGGCTCTGTCTTAGGTCCCACCAAACTCAACAGAAAGGTCTCAGATATTGCTTACGGAACAATTAGGATCAAGTACAGGCCCAGTTCGCAGTTCAGCCACATCAGGTGATAAACTGTTGACCTTTGACCGTATGAACTCATTTTTGTTAGTAAAAACTAACTTTCTGACACCTCTAGACTTGGTTCAATGCATTTTTTTTAACTTCTATCTTGCCAGGTCCTGCGACGACCGAACTCAAGAATTACGTCAGATGAGGGCACGCGGTCGTGACCTGTAACCTCAAAAGATATTTTTTATCTTTAAACACGCTCCAATTACTGATTTACTGGATAGTGCAAAAGAACAAATCGAAGAACTGGAGAAACAGTAGGATTACATATATCTTATGAAAAAAACACAGTTGATGACAAACATCAATGATGCTCCTCAAAATCTTAAACTTCCCAATGGAACAATAGCTAAAACAAATTGTTTTGAATATTTAGGAGAATGGATAACGAGTGACACAAAAGAAAAGACTGCAATAGAAACTAGAATACATAAAATGGAAAAGAGCATTTCATATGACAAAGATCGTATATACCAAAAATCCTTATTATGGAACACAAAACTAAGGCACTATCAAACAGTGGTTAGACCAGAAACGCTTAAGCTAACAAGATATGGGGATCTTGAAAAACTGGAAAAAGTAGAAAGAAGAATCTTGAGAAAAATACTGGGACCCAAACCTAATAGTAATGCTGAATACAAATTAAGACCAAACCGAGAACTATATTCGAAAATAGAAAAATTAACAGTTATAATGAGGAAAAGAAGAATGAAATTTTACGGGCACATATACAGAATGGATAGTAATAGACTAACAAAACAGATCTTCACCCTACAGAACAAATACAAATCCATACCCACATAGTTCACTGAAACTGAAAAGGACATGAACAATGCTGGAGTGAAAGCAGATATAATAGACAACAGAACACTTTTTAGAGAAGTAATTCACAAGGCAGGTTTTCTGGAGAGACAGAAATACATAAAGGGAAGAAAATGGACCCAGGAACAAAAAGAACAACACTCTCAAAGAATGAAAGAAGTTTGCAAGCAAAGAAAATTAAATACAAAGAAACATAGCCAAAGGTGATTTATCGTACCCTCCAAATGGGTTATTCGGAATAATAATAATAATGTAATAATAAACATGCTCCAGTTCGATTGTTGAGTAGTTCTGCCAAGGGTGAGGCTGTGTTTATTACACGCACAATCCCTCAAACACCCGAAAGAGGCGAGAGAAATGGAAAGGAAGCAGTTCCCTATCATGCTGGCGATTTGAAAGTACGGAGGGCAGACGGTGGACGAGGTGAGCCTCTTCCTACGCGAACTCGACAGTGGTCACAGGCAGTGCTGCCAATTTAGCATTTTTATTGCCAAATTTAGCAAATTTTCAAGTAAAGTAGCATGAAAACATTAACTTTAGGATACGACATATTTTTATCATTTTTTTTCGAATAAGACAACCATTTACTCGGAGTGATAAAGTTTAGTGTTGTTAATTTACTTTTTCGAATAATCTATCACAACGAATTGTCATTAATAGTTGTTAATTTTAAGTTGATTGTTTTATATATTTTACATTAAAGCAAACATCTTCATAAAGGTATTTAACAAAGCATTTTTTTTTAACAAATTCAACATTCAACGCGTATTGGTTATTCATATTTTTAGCTAAAATATATATTTAAATTTGTTTCAATTAATTTTCAAGATAAAATCTACATATCACGATATATGTCTTACTGATGCAAGCTAATTAATATTTTCTGCTCTTTTCATTGCATGATACGTAGACAAGTTTGGTTTCTCTGACAGGGTTAAATTCTGGTAGAGTTGTTCTTTGGTAATGTGAGAAAATGGTCAAGTTATCTTATGCTAGGAGTTTTTTTTTATGACGATTTTCGGGGTTACATAAATATTCTAGTAAAGTTTTATTTTCGTACGTTTACGATTTTTGGTACGATTGTTTATTGGTACAGTTATGTTTTGGTAGGATTTCGTTGTGATAGAAATGTTGGATGGTAGTGATGTCCATTGTAGACGTGTTAGGGGTAGAGTTTACTTTTGATAGAGATTTTTCTAGTAGGCCTCTTAATGTGACCTATAATTTTGTTAGTACTTTTTTCAGATTTTTCTTAAAACATTAGCATATAAACGTAGATTCGGCAAAAAAAATTTTCAGAGTTGGCAGTACTGGTCGCAGGTTTACACCTATTACGAACCTTGTATGAGTGCGAGGTTTTTCCTTTGCTTCTCTGTGGTATCTCGTGGTTTCAAATCGAGCTTCCAACACTCCTTTTGTTTGTACTCCACATTGCTCCTTTATAGTTTAGAGATATTTTTTGTTGCCACCATAATCACACTGCTGATTGTCTCCTCCTTACTTGTTGAGTTCATATACTCATTTCATTCTATATTGCCCTACAATATCTTACGATATATGTAACAGCCACTGTACTTCGTTATTTAAGAAACTTAATAGTGAGTATTAAAGGTCTCCAAAGTTACGTGGAGTAATCGAGGGAAGCTCTCTGTCCCCTTCTGACAGAATCTGCCAAGTAATCTAGTTTTTAATCAAGGGGGAAGGCTTTATGGATATTGTCTTCGGGAAAACAAAGGATTGAACAACCCCCTGCTGGACGCACGGTAGCTAATATTGTTAATGGCTTTCTGAAGGGAGCGAGACCGGAAATACGCACTTTCTTCAGAGATGAAACATTACCGCAATCACATTTATCAATCTCGTCCTATCACCGGGGCAATACACAATAAATTAGAGCCGACGCTAATGCAATTAAGTGCGAGGTACTTGTTGAGGGGGTATTGTTCCTATCCAAACTCTTTGCCGAGGTACTAATTAATGAGCGAGACGTGTCGGTGCAGAAGGCAGCCGTCTGTAATTAAAGCGGAGGGTCGTGCAATCGAATAAATAACGGCGGAGGTGTACGGAGTCTACAATTAACGGCGCTGCCCGAGCGGAAACATGCCAAATGGTTATTACGGCCGACGGTGTAATGGCGGCCTCACAGCTGCGCGGGCTCTGGGAAGCTGCGAGGTCTACCCACGGCCGTCAAGCGACAACTGTCCCTGCAAGCGGCTTCGCACACCCAAATAGGTGACGCCTCGTCTAGTGTTGCTTCCTTCTCACACGACGCTACACAAAGGAAATAGTTACTGACCAATGTTCGCACACGACGCTACTGAAATCTCTGGAACTTCAGTCATGTGATTTGAGCAAAGCGACGATTTCTTCAGATGAGGATATTATCTTATATTATACTAGTATAAGTCCGTGACCGTTTTTTGCGTATCGACAAGGCTCGAGAATTGTTCGAGTTTTTAAGATCAAAGATTATGACAGATTGATCTGATCTGACCAAATACGAACTTGGTGTGTAATTCATCGTTAGGTTGAATAAAATCTCTTAAGCTTTAAGAACTCATAAGAATTAACAGACGTATAAAACCGGAAAGAGACGATCGTGCTATCATATAATTGTCTCAAAGGTCGTGGTTGGTAGACTCAAGCTTGCTGATATACAAACTCGACTTTTATTTAAGCCTAAAAGTTCACTCTGCAAAATTGGAAGAATTTCTGCTTAAAGGGAGTGCAAAATTATTCGAAAGCATCACGATGGTTTAATAATAAAAAAAATAAAAATAAAATAAAAAAAAAGAGGCTGATCAAATATTAATAACGTAATCTATGGTCAGAGTGTCTGTAAAGGCCTGAGAGCTTAATACAGATTCCAGATTATTAAACAGTTGAACAACTCCGAACAAATGAATTTCCAGAATACTCGATTCGGTAGCATATTTGGCCTGATGTCCACTTTAAATAACTAATTCACGTACGACGAAATTGGATAAAGCCATTTACTAAAGCGGTCAGTAAAATATGTAAAACGAAAATGAACCGTAATGTATAAACTTTCGTCAAGCCGCAACATTAGCGAAAGATTTAATTAAATTGAAATTTAGCCTAGGTTGGAACTGGTTGGAACTACAATTGGCATCCGTGATTACAGCAGACACCCTGAGTAATTTAAGTTTTTTATGTTGCTTTCATTATCGATTTGTTACTGAAAATCAGTTCAACGTTTATTTATCACTAAAGTTCATCGATATTTTGTAAGTATGAAGCGCTACGAAAATCAAATTTAATGAATGTATTATGACAATTAATTTTGTAGCGATTGTTTAGGTATTAAATTGGGGACATAACCTCTAATTTCTTATAATGATATCTCTGGTAGCTGTTATTCGCGAGCGACGACTGACGCGCGACCTCACCGTTTTCCAGCCAATAGCTATCGAGGTGAGTGAGTGAGTGAGCTTGGGAAATTATATAGTAGTTCATTCAAAGCAGAAAAAGAAGCCTTTTCGTGCAAGACTACCAAGTGATAAAAACACCAACGATTTCCCGTTCCATTTCGTTGGCGATGAAGCGTTCCCTCTTTTACCCGATATTTAATGAGACCATATCCAAAAAGAATTCTAGATAACACAAAATGAGTATTTAGACTTGGTAGAGAAAGAAAACTGACATGATGGCGGAAAAAAAGTTCCATATGATATCATGACCAATAAAAGTAATTAATATAGCTAAATCAGCTTGCATTGTGCATAATTATTTCAGGAGTGGAGAAGGAGCCCCGTACAGTCTGAGCATATTTGAAAATAATATAACTTCAACACCACACATAAAACCACTGTTACAGCAACTTAAAATAAGTTCTCATTCTTCAGCAAATCACTCCAGAAATTATTTAGCCAATTACTTTATTACTCCACAAAGGAATTGTATTGTTTAATTTAATTTAAGAAAAATAAATTTGAATTTTTACATAAAATATTGTTCATTATTGTTTATTAAAAAATACTTTACATAACTGATAAATTAAGTTTCTGTCCAATGACATTCCATGTTTTTTCTGTGGCATCTTTCCGTGAATATTCAATCAACTGGTAGTTACGTAAACACGATGTTTCCCGATTTCAGTAACAAGCTCCAATTTCATTGTCAGATTCACCAGTTTTGTTGAGGAATTAGTTTGTAACTAGAAGCGCGGCAACCAGTACGCAGCGTCACTAACCACGGACGCGTTACGGACTAGTTACTACCGGATCACCCCGTGTGCGACCACCCATACAAATACTAGTGCAGTGACTGGACGGAAACTGATTGGTGATCCGAGTTAGTAATTGGTTTATTTTCAGTAGCGCCGTGAGAGAAGAGCTTTATCGTCAGTTGCAACGAAATACGCGTTGGGATTAGATAATTCGATTTCGGCCCTTATTTCTAATCCCAGGATTTCGGGTTTGTGCACAGACAATCCCGGGATAATCCCGGAATTTAAGATGACGAATAAAACTTACAAAAAATACGTAAGAATCAGTTTTTTCATTGTAATTTTACTGATATATGTCTCTACACAACACTCATTTATTAGTAACCACACTTGAATTCACACATTCACGAAAGTTTTTCCAAACAAAATTAACTTCCCTACAAATTTTAGCAGGCATTAACTTCTACATCATAACAAGGCACGTAGTAACGAAAAACGTTTCACATGTTAAGATATGAATCAGTTCCCTATTATTAGACATTAATATGGGGTGGGACCACCCTTGCCTTTATGAGGGCTTTACTCTCCTGTGGAGACTTTCAAAGAGGTGTGTAAGTGTCTGTGGAGGAATCACAGCCCATTGTTCCTCAAGAGCTGAAACGAGAGAAGTTAGTCAACTTGGATGCTGGAGCGAAGTCGACGTTCTAACTCATCGTGAAGGTGTTCCATTGTGTTCAGATCGGCGCATTGGGCAGGCCGGTCCATTTCAGGAATGTTATTGCCCACGCACCATGGTGCAGCTTTATGACAGATTGAATTGTCATCCTGATATAAAAACTCATTGTCACCGAACTGGTTGTCTATCGTAGACAATACACGATGCTTTTAAAATGTGTTGATATTCTACCATATTTTCTTATGTGTAATAAACGAACCACACCATAAACACAAAAATTACCTCCCTTGTAATTCACTGTTGCATGGTGGCAGGCAACTTTCTCCACGATTTTGTCAATCCCAAACACTTCCATCGGATTGTCACAATGTGATTTATCACTCCAAACCACACGATTCAAGTCATCCATTGGCCATTGGCGTCCCTCTTTCCATCACCTCAAACATCGCTCATCATTGAGTACAGAAATCAGGATGGCGATCGGGGATTCGAACCCGCGTCCTCACGAATGACAAGTCCCAGCGTTACCGCTCACCGAGTTCGCTGATACGAATGGAAAACAAGTGATAAAAGATGTGGCGATAGTAAAAGAGAAATAGGGTAGCGAAATTGCATTTTTTAAATTATTATTATTATCATTTTTACTTATGGCTTTACGCCTCGTCGACGGCTAAGGTCATTAGAGGAAGGATGGGATGGGGACAAGGAACGGGAAGGAATTCGGCCATGGCCTTTTTGAAGGAAGCATCCCGGCATTCGTCTGGAGTGATTTGGAGAAACCATAGAAAACCCAAATCTGGATGCCCGGACGGGGATTCAAACCCGCGTCCTCCAGAATGCGTGTCCAGAACGTTAACCGTTCACCCACCACGCTCGGTGTGAAATTGGAAATAGAATCGTTAGTAAATAACGCCTATGCAACTGTTTTCTAATATTTTATTACTGTCTGCGTTTCGCCTCTCATCGAAATATCATCGAATTATTTACATTCATGTCACCTCTGTTTGTTACATGTTCATTTCTTCTTTTCTCATAAAAGAATCTTTGATTATTTTTTGGTTATGGCTTTATGCTTCGTCGACGTCTGGGTAATTGGAGGGAGAAAAGGAGTGAGTCTACCAGAAACGGACCTTTGAAGCAACCATCACGTAATTCGCGTGGAGTAGTTTCGGGAAACTTTGGAAAACCGATATTGGGTTGGCCGGACGGGGATTCGAACCCGCGTCCTTACGAATTCGAGACCAGAGTGTTGCCGCTCATCTAACACGCTCCGTCTGCAATTAGAACCTCTGTGAAGAGTTCAGCAGTAGCGCGATAATCTTGAACGTCCGTCCTATCTCCAGCCATCTGCTGTCTTGATATCTCAACCCAGCTTCTTCATCACACGAGTTACCGATGGCCACCTGCAGGTTTGTGAATCGTGCAGATGTCAGACGAGACAGCGGCGTTAGCCAAGTAGCTGGCGGGGGGTGTTGTGAGTGGCGCCGCGACGGCTGAAAGTTGCATGAGCGCCGGCTGGGAAGTCCAACACCTGCCAGACGCCGTCATGCGAGGGGGAGGCACCACGAAAAATCAGCTTCTGGAACCGAGCGCACGGTGTCCCAACCAGATCACAACTCGAGGCGTGCGCCTGAAAAATATTACAATCCTTGAGAGCGTCCATAAACTGTGTGTCTGGCTCCATTCTAGCCTCCTGTGAACACCCCCTCAGCCCCACGTAGACACCCCTCCCCCACCCCACCCTTCTAAGCGGTCGTGACACGTAGCTGTTTTAACTGCTGATTCCAGAAGACATTCTGTTTTGTAACTATTTTTTCTTGTCAGACTATCGTAAATTACATACGGAGATAATTAAATGACGGAAATGAATATTGACATGCTGTTGTGTGTTTTGTGCCTTATTTTACCGTGAGGAATTATGGAAAGCTACGTGGCTTGGCTCGGAACACCCCCCCCCCCCCCCCCGCCAACATAGCCCAACGTAGCTTCACAGACATCCCCTCCCCTCCCACCTGGACCGAGGACGTAGTTTATAGATGGTCCCTTTTTACTGGAAGTGTATGTCACAGCAGCCCTCTGACACAACCTTTTATGAAAGGTTATGTTAAGAATTATGTGTAGCAAGCTGGGAGTTGATTAATTAAAGATAAAAATATATTTCGTGTAATTAATTGTTAATTTGTGTATATTCGTCATGTAAATGAACATTGTTTTATGGGAGAGAAACTGTGGAAATGATATAAAATATAATCAAAGACAGTATTATGTAAGAAACATTAATTAAAAGTTTGTAAGTGTTTAGAGGAGTCACGGTGTTTGTAGGACAATTCTCAGCTGTTTGAACTGGATTACGTTGATAATTTTGGGTGTAAATACCTGTAAATATCTTTAATTTTCTTTTACGCGTTTTTTCTAATGATTGCGAATGATTTTGTAGTAATTCTGATTGTGTTAATGTGATTTTGATTATTGGATGCACTGTCGCCGTTCGAGAAACATCTTTGCGGTCTTCTGGATGTTTCTCCAGCGCTTATTCAAAACACGCGGAGATGGTGTCGTATTTTAAAATGATTCTTCTTACTTTTGTTGGTCTCGGACTTCGTATTGTTTCTTTATTGTAGTCTTGATTCAGGTCGCCAGGGACAAATGTCCCCTTCTTACCTCGTTCGGTGCTTTAACTTTCACACTTATTCATTTAACTTTCTATTCAGATAACAATAAACTTTAATATATATTTTACTTTACATTTATTTTTGTCTTACTTCATTCATAAACATCCGAAGAATTACAGAGGACCGTTGCTAACAGTAACTTCATTTCAACACCTCAAAAACGCGAACTACTTTTTTTATCGCTCTCCAGATCTTCTGCTCCCTTGTTACCTTCTAGTCTCCATAGCTACCGATTTTTCCTCAGAGTAATTATCATTCTCTGAGTAATCTGTTATGCCACAATGGCGAGGAGAGCTAGTTGAAAGTTAACTGTCAGAATTTTTGTTTGTGAGTTTAATCGTCGGAATATTTGTATGTTAGTGAGTTTGGAGAATTCTGGTGAGACCACGGAAAAATAAATATTAATTCAGAAGCGATTCGTGTACTGTCATTTAGAGAACTATTGTATTCAGTCACAAACTGAAGTAATTGATAGCCTTTGGGGAAAGGTAAAATCCCCTGGCGACCAAAGGCAGCAATCAGTAAATTGGAGAACGAAGTGAGTAACGGAAATTATCGACAGGTCTGAATATCAACAGTTAGTCATTAACCAAAAAGCTTATCAGCAGCTGATAATTATCTGCGTTACCTGGCTTGGAAGCTACGTTGAATGGAGTTACTTTCTACGTAAACTTCCTTCGGAAATTTAATTGCGGTGGTTCACCCTTGCCTTCTCTAAAGATACATGTGTGTGCTCCTGTGATCACTGCGATCTGTACAGTATGTTCAGAGTAATGTGGTATTTTCGTTGTGACTGAATCAAAGGTAAAGGAAGGGATGCGGTAAAAAGCCTGTGTCTGCCCATTCTGGCCTCCTTTTCCGAACGAAACCGTCGGGTAGTCAGAATTAACGTCCCCATCCAACTGCAGAATAACCATCGCTCCAGACGTATTGCGGAGGTTTAGGATAGATCGCAGGATTCTGGTGCACAATCTGGTGATTATGGATTGTGCACCACCACCTCTCCGAGCATGCAGGCCATGTCCTGATCATGAACATTTCTTACATCACCTGGAATCGAACCAGCTTACCCCGTGTCAAAGTCGGACACCATCACGGTGCCGCAGTCATCTGACCCAATGGAGTAGACAAGTCGCACTTAATAAAGATACTAAACTAAGTCAGCATTCATTGTTTGAATTTCCTCGTTTACTTAAGGCGCGTTCCCACAATCCCGTGTAACGAAGGAGAGACGGGACGGGACCTCATTAGCCGAAGTTTAGGGACGGCCGCGGGCCGCAGGCTAGTCCTAGCTTACCTCGCCGCCACCTCCGCACCACGTTGCCTAGTGTCGTTTGGCTCAGAGCACTTTACAGCAACAGAAGGGGTGCGCACCGCTGCTGCAAACCGATGGCAACAGCGCACCGCTACACACGCCTGTGATGTTTACCGACTCAGAGTGGGCTGCGTCTCGTCTCCGCTAGCAGAGGTGGCCCTGTTCCCATGGCGTGTGGTTGAGTATTCGTCCCGTCCCGTCCCGTCTCGCCTTCGCGCTTTTAGGTTGTGCTTCAAAGCAGCCATGTTATTTCTTCG
The DNA here is from genome assembly GCA_031002005.1 of Vandiemenella viatica. Lineage (NCBI taxonomy): Eukaryota > Metazoa > Arthropoda > Insecta > Orthoptera > Morabidae > Vandiemenella > Vandiemenella viatica. Next base: position 17,200,734 of record CM061920.1, on the reverse strand, counting down.
GAAGACGTGATATAAGCTTGACAGTGTGTTCGTTCGAAAGTCTGTGGAGTGTCTTGAATGACAGGCTCACCTGGCGTAGCGGTACAGCAGAACAAATAAAAACTTACGCAAACCATTGTTTTCCTTTAGTATAATGCATGCGGGGGAGGAGGGCTGAGGTTTTCTTTACTCACCTCCGTATAGGGCTCCGTCCCCTGACGCATAGCTTTCTACTCCGCCGGGAGGACCCACCGGAATGTGATGATTCTGGCGTACCTTTTACGGTGCGTCACATTTTAACTGACTGTGTGATGCTTTTAGATCTAAGGGCAGACGTTGGCTTAGCCAACGATCTGTCCCTTATTTTAGACAATGACAGCGGCAATGTGACGAAGGTTTTAAAATTCTGTGTATTAGCCGGTCTTGTCCCAAAAATTTTGGGCAGGCCGGCATAGGTCTTAACATAGATGGGAGACTCCCGTACAGTCTCCCATCCTTGTATATTATGATTGTTTTTATCTTTTAACCTGGTAGGCCTATTTACAGTCTACCAGATACCACAATTTTTTTTGGATTTTAGTGGCCCATTTACAGCTAAGATTTTAGCATTTTTAATTTATCTAATTTCACTGTCTGTGTGACGGACTCCTTTAAAGTCGGCCACACAGACGGTAATTATGTAAATTTTTAAACCGCATCGCCATGTCGGTCGTTGTTAGGGCGCTAATGACCACATCGTCGATGCGTCCTCAAGCCCCAACAACAGTATAATGCAGAAAATGAACGCAGTAATGCACATTACCGACTAGAGTCAGAGCAAACAGGTGACATCATTCTAAGTCCTCTGATAAACACCATAGCATGATGGCCGAAACGTTAGGTTTTAATAAATCTACGTGGCTCCACCAGACGAACCAACATAACATCGTTCTAAGTATTTCGCTGACTGGGTTATCGGTAGCGCTTCGTCAACCATGGTCAAGGTGTTTCACATACCGAAGATCACTCAGCCGATGGTATTTAACGTTGTCAAAGAACTGTGAATAACCTGGGAGAATGCTTAGAAGGCTGTTACGGCTAGTACCGCCCCTTACTTTGTGCAGTTTTCCTTTATAAGGAACCATCCCGACGATTCGCCTGGAGTGATTTCGGGAAACCATTAAAAACCGAAATATCGATGGTCGGACGCAGATTCGTACCTGCGTCCTCCGAAGTGCGTGTCCTAACGCTTACAGGTCACCTAACACGCTCGGTAGGGTTGGATCAAAACAAGTGGATAACAAAGGGAAACAACATACACCACAAAGGAAGAACACTAATTCTTTTCATTTGAGGATAAAGGGAGGAGTTTTGAGACTGATATGATTTTAGAAATCTTTCCGTACTGGGAAGGACATCTGACAGTCTAAGATCCGACTGCATGAATTCTACGTATATCTGTTTTTTAATTGGAATGTAATTTTTATTTATAATTATTAGCAGCAGAATACGATTCAGCCGGGTTTCCTGTCAAAATATGACCGAAAGTATTTTTAATTAAAATCTCAAAAATTATCTTTTTTTTAAAAAATTAGTTTATTCGTTTTTTTAAAAAAAATAATTATAATTCATTTCAAAGAGAGACATGTAAAGAACATAAAAAGTTTGGGTTACCTATGTAAATGTGGCCGCAAGTAGGGATTGCCAGCTGTTAAAGATACGTAGGAGCGTGCATAAACTACGTGGCTCGGTCTAGGGGGGGGGGGAGGGGTTGGCTGGAAAGCTACGCTGGGCTACGTGGAAGGAAGGGGGGTTCCGAGCCAGGCCACGTAGCTTTTCATTAATATTATTTGTCACAGTTAAAATGAGTTACAGAACACACAACGACATGTCAATATTTATTTCCTTCATTTAATTATCTCTGTACGTAATTTACAATAGTCCCACAAGAGAAAACAGTACAAAATGTCTTCTGGAGTCAATCAGGAAAGAAAGCTACGTACTGAGTGGGGGGGGGGGGGGGGAGTAGAGGCAAAAGCCGCGTCGGGCTACGTGGGGGGGGGAGGGGGTTCACAGCAGGCCAAAATGAAGCTACGTGCTTTATGGACGCTCCCTCAGTTGTAACCATCAGACGATGTGGTTCGCTAACTTTAACAGTCTGTAATCCCTACTTGCGGCCACTTTTACAAAGGCAACCCAAACTTCTTAAGTTCTTTACATGTCTGTCTTTGAAGCGAATAATAATTTATTTAAAAATCAAGAGAACGAATTTAAATATGTATATATATATATCATAAATTATATATATATATATAGAGAGAGAGAGAGAGAGAGAATTTATGATTTTTTAACTAAAAATACTTGCGGCCGTATTTGGATAGGCAACCCTACCATGCAGTATTCTTCTAGTAGTAATAATACTAGTATAATTGCATTTCAATTAAAAAACGGATAGACGTAGAAATCGTGCAGTCGGATATAGGGCTATGAAGATCAGCTGTTTAAAATAAAACTGGGACTCTGCATCTACGAAGGTATTGTGTACTCCTGAAATCCCTTTATAGTACTGGACAGTTCCTGGATGTCCAGGATGGTTCCAAGATCACCTAGTATTGGTTACAAAGTCATAGATATTTTTGAATTGTTTCGTTGTTCGGGTCACATGGTCGACTTTATAGTTTAACAATACTAGCAGTTTAATCTGAGCCTGCTGTCGTGCGTACATACAGAGAGGTTTGACTGCGCGTTATGGCTCTCGCCTTGGGCATGACTGAGTCGGGTCGGGCAGCCCAATTAACACATGACAAATGGACTCGCGCGGCGCCTACAAAAACACGCCGCCAGCGGAGACGGGCCGGCGCCCAGCGCGTCACGAACGGGACGCAGCAACGCCGCTCCACTGAGGACGACGCCAGCTGGCGCGCCGAAACGACACCAGGCTCAAGTGAGATGAGGTGTACAAAACAGACGTCGTGATAGGGAATAACATTAAATTAACTTAAAAAGTTACACAAATTTTAATTAACAACAGCTTCTACTAAATAGAACAATTTCTTTAAAGATACCCACAAAATAATTGTCGCTGTGTGTAGACTTTGCCGGCGTACCGATGCAACAAAATCTTCTCGGGTGTCCAGCCGGATGGTGGTGTAAAAACACTACGTTTCAACAGCTGACTCTGCTGTCATCATCAGGTATCTTCTAGTTGTTGCAAGCTGTTACTGCCTCAGTACACCCGAAATTATTTTAATTGCCAGTGTCTTACATAAATGTATTTGATATAATTAATGAGCAGTGCTTCTTCAGAGGTATGCATCTCTTTTGTTATGTAATGATTTTGCTGTAAATTGACTGCTTCCACATCCTACAGAGACAGTCTCTTTTACTGGGATCTACGAAACCGAATTTCCTAACCACTATGTGACTGTTTCTATCAAAAGTAGAGTGTAGTCTGTTAATAGTAGTGTATACAAACACCGTAATTTCGCTAACAACACATTGTATGTACATTTACAGTCACTGATGATGCCCCAGTCCACGAGGGTAAACGCGTCTGAAGCGTATAGGAATAAAATAACAGTTGTTAAGAGACGGTATTTTAATTTACAAATCTTTAAAAAAAAACTGCGGATGAATTGCCAGTACCCAGTAATGAAGGTCTGAGCTAGTACTCTTAGGAGCTAAGAACGAGCCATCACTGGTCCGCTTCACCCAAGCTCATCTCTTTTATGATGAATCTGTTGTTTGTCTTTGAGCACCGTAAGTCCCTTCAAAGTAAGTTCTTCAGATATAGCGGAGGGAACCGTTCGGGTTCAAGTCATGCTACGTTCGTAAGTCAGGAAGCCTGATCAAGGAATCGAGAACCTGTGCAACATGGCTGGCGACATGCACGGGCTGGCAGTGGCAAGATGTGTTACAACGAAATCGAAGTTACGAGCGATATTTAATAGCTAACCAACTGCGAAGAAATGTACGGGCAGAATACTATCATTATGTTTGCTTCTCGTAACATTTAATCTGAATTAAATGCATGCGTTTACTTAAAAACATGGCAAAACCTAACGGCTGAAAAAACGAGGAATGGAGTGGTGGCTTGTGATTCAGTGAAGTCTTCGCCATTTTTCAGTCACCACTACCAGGCTGCACGACCACCCTGAGGTATTTACGCTGGACGTCAGACTCGACGCTAAGTAAAAAGCATGTTTTTACCACACCGAAATTAATATGAAAGGTTAAGGTCATATTTTTGTCAGATCAGGCCAACCAGTCACGACCATTTGATCCCAGAAACAGTAACCATTTCAAAGTAGGTATGTAATGGATATCCGCATCCGCAAGTGCGGAACTTTCGCGTGAAGTCCTACATCCACTTTCGAATCCGCATCCACAATTTTTATTGCGGATGTATTGCGGATGTTTTCTTTACATTGCAATATATATTATTCTTTCCTCTTTATACAAGATTGTGCCCATCATCGCTTAGCTAACAACAAAGCAGTTTTTTTCTGACGATCTTGCACCAAAACTGAACTGTGTTATTACATAAGCGAGGAATTTACAAGTTTGAACTTGCATGTAAAGTAAAGCGGCCTATTCACGGTCCAACTTATAGTACATCCGTGTAGAACTACCGTAGGATGCGCTCACCCGTTCATGGTAATAGAAGGGATCTAACAAAATGTTCCAAGCAATCCTTTCCACTCATACTTTCTCGCGGCACAATCGTAGGATGTTTCCTCCAATATCTACAGCTTGTTGAACAGCAAGGACCCTTTCTGGTTGCCTGGAAGTCCAACAACTTCCAACACGTCCTACATGTAGTCCTATAACCCCTTTCACGGCCCATCAAGAGTTCTTTATCGAAAATCGCATCGTCATAGGTCCCACAAGTTGTACTGTGAATGCGCCACTGGAGTGGTGGGAAGGCGGAGTACGGACACGGAACCGAGCGTGGTGGGTGAGTGGTTAACGCTCTGGCCTTGCATTCGGGAGGTCGCGGGTTCGAATTCCTGTCCAGGTATCCAAATTTTCGTTTTCCATGGATTCATCAAATCACTGCTGGTGAATGCTTGCTTTAAAAGGCCATGGCCCGATCCATTAACTCCTCTAATGACCTCGACGTCAAAGAGGCGTATAGTCATAAGGTAAAAAAAAACAAAAAACAAAAAAAAAAACAAAAAAAAAAAAAACAAAAGCGAGATCGGAGACCTTGTGCTTGAGGCTTGATTAATCGAGCCACAAACTCATATGACAAAGATTGGTTTTTAGACGCGGGCGTAGTTATGTAAATAATTTAATTCACTTGTCAAATAATACTTGCTGTTGAAAGATGAGTTGAAAATAAATCAAGATGGCAGGATAATATGGAAATAGACTTTACTTATGAAAGGTTTGAATCTGGCAGTAAATATATGTTGACGTTAAATTCATTTTTGAAAAAATATTAAAATTGAAATAATTATAAATTTATTTTTCCGCATCCGCTTCCGCAAAACATCCGAATACGCAAAACATCCGAATACGCAAAACATCCGCAAAGCATCCGCATCAACAAAACATCCGCATCCGCAAAACATCCGCATCCGCAAAACATCCGCATCCGCAAAGATGACCTCCGTTACAAATGTATTTCAAAGCCGTGACAATGCCAACATACACGTTGACAAGCTTGCACCTGATACTCTGTTCCCTCTCATTACCGACACGTTGCTGCCGCGCGGCTGTAAGCTGACAGCCGAGTTTTTTCTCAGTGCACACTTTGTTCGTCGCTTATTCCCGTCATCCCCAACGCTTTGCAGTCGCGCCGCTCCCTCGATTTAATGAAATTACTCACTTCCTTTCGCCTCTCATCGAAGGCTACGCCTACAACCAGGTTCTTTCAAGATATTTATGACCTTGTGTTCATTAATTTAACTTTACAAAACATCGAGACAAATTATAATATGTCATAACATTCTACCAGCTGATATTCGCATTTATATCACTTTAGCTACTCATTAAACTTGATTAGAGACTAATCGTTTTCATTACCTCTAGATTGATTCTCGTTTATTAAGTAAGACGTAATCAATAAACTTTGCTTCATGATCAAGTAGTTTTTTTAATTATAATCATTCTATCGAAATCAGCAGACAACAGTGTATACTGTAAGTGATTTTGCCTGTTCCTCTGGACGGAAGAAGAGGTACAGAAAATGACGACTAATCCCCTCACCGAGTGTGGTGGGTGAGTGGTAACGCTCTGTCCTCGCGTTCGGGAGGACGCGGGTTCGACTCCCCGAGTTTTTCATGGTTTCCCCAAATCACTCCAGCCCGATGCCGGGTTGCTTCCTTCAAAAGGCTGTGACTTCTCGTACCCAGTCCTTTCCCGCCTCTAATGACCTAGTCGTCGATGACGCGCAAAGCTATAAGCAAAAAATAAAATAAAAAATCCTCGTTATCTCAAACTTGATCAGTAACCTGCCGAATACGAAGCTAATCATCTTTTGTAAGTAGGTTTATTCTAAGCTTCCACCCTTCAAAACATTCCAATTTCAGGAGAATTGAGTACATTCGAAGAAGGGTCAAGTGCCTATATTCGTTTCCCTTACCGATCGTGGTTGGTGAACGGTTAACGTTCTGGCCTCGCATTCGGGAGGACGTGGGTTCGAATCCCCGTCCAGGCATACAGATTTGGGTTTTCCATGGTTTCCCCAAATCACGCCAGGCGAATGCCGGGATGCTTCCTTCAAAAAGGCCATGACCGAATTCCTTGCCGTTCTTTGTCCCCAGTCCCATCCCGCATCTAATGACCTTAGCCGTCGACAAGGCGTAAAGCCGCAAAGAAAATTTAAAAAAATCGTTTCTCTTGTTGCCGTTGCCGTTACCCAGGCAGGCGAAACGAAAGCCGTCACTCGGTGAATATATTCTGGTTTATTAATTCGTGCCAAAGGCATCCCTTTTGCTAGCGAACTACAACCTCGATAGAAATCGTACTTAATGAAATATAAGGAATCAAACCAAACATACAATAAAACAATATTACTTCTTCTTCTCCTTTTCCGTTTTGGCCTCTATGGACCACGTGGTTCTTAACTCTGGTGAGTTTTGTTTTTGGCCCAATATTCTTTCATCCTTGCACTGTGGTTGTCTTCTTTCTTGGGTCCATTTCACCTCAGATCCGGGGCGCAGTGTTTTGGCTGTTAGTGTCTGGAGAGAATCGGATGCTTTAATCAACGTCCTGTCATTAGGGTCAATTTCCAGTTGCTCGAGATCTTTTCTGACTAGCCTTGTCCATTTTGCATTAGTCGCTTTCCCTATGAAGACAGTGTTCAAGATTTTGGACGTGAATCTATGACTGTCCATCCGAACTAGGTGACCATAGAACATAAATCTCCTTTTCTCATTGCTGAAAGCTCTCCAGTTGTTGACGTAGATCCTTTTATGTCTGAGTCTGTATTTCGTTTTTCTTTTACAGGAGACATGATTTTTCTCAAGAGCTTACGTTCCTTTAGTTCCAGTTTTCTGAGTTGCCCCTTTCTAACCACGTTCAAGTACTCTGATGCATACAGTACTGTATTATAGTGCCTGAGTTTGAGGTTAAGGGAGAGGGATTTAGATCCATACATGTTCTTAATAGTGTGGTATGTTCCCTATAAACTGGCACATCTGCTATTCATGGCAAAGTCCTCGTTGATGTTTAGAGTTATCCTTTCGTCAAGATATTTGTAGGCATCAGTCCTTCGTATCATTGCATTCCCCAGAAGGATTAATTTGGTGCATTACTGATGTTAGTGATGAACTCAGTTTTGTTTATGGATATCTTCAACCCTACTTTAGCTGCTATGTTGTTGACGAAGGATTGTTGGTGAATAGCTTCCTCCACACTAGACGCTAGGAGAGTTAGGTCATCTGCGAAGGCCAGGCAGTTGACAAGTAGTTTGTCCTTCCTGTAACAATATTACATATACGATTATACAAACAAATTGAACATTTCTGTATATTATAGAGCAGGATAGTTGGCCATTTATATTCCTTAAGAGGTGGATGGCCTTGTCCTGTGGTCGAGTTGCAGGACTCATTTAGTTTGTTACAGATCAGCATATGTTGTGGGTCCCGCACTTCCCCGCATTCACAGAGCTTGTCCTCTGGGATTTTGTTTCCATCATGATAGACCAGTTCTCAGTTTAGTTAGGGGTTTCCATGTTGTATGCGGAAGATTGTAGCAAACTATGGGATTCTACATTTGATGTTCTGTAACCTCCTTGTTACTTTTAAATTAATACACTAGGTGAATATACCTTGTAGCAATTCTTTTTAATCATATCTAAAGTTCAATTCAATAATAATTATTACAAATTCACACATTAAGTTTTAGTTAACAATCTTTTTTTTCTTCGCCTTTCTCTTTTTTTTAACAACCAAACAATCAAAGATACTAATACTAAAAAAAACTAAGACATTTATATTATGCTAACAACATACAATTTATATATACCGTCTGTGGAAATACTCATTGCTATAAATATAAAAAAATATACACAAATCATTAATTAATTCTTAACGTAATTATTCCAAGTATAATTTCTTAATTTATATAAAAAAATGGTGCTTCAGGGAATGACCATATGTCACAATATGCCCCCACATCGAGGCATGATTAATGCTGCCAACTACTTTTCTATTACCACAGCGCAGCATTTATTTGCCGAGATGTACCAATATCACATCGTTCATTCTCATTTCTTTTGTAAGATGTAAATTACACATTATTTTACAATGTTCTTGCACTGCAATAATGTTCAAACCATCAACCAAATTATTCATACACAACACACCATTCAGTAACACAACATAAAATAATTAACAATCATAAATCTCAGTCTTTTGTCAGGTCGTTCATTACTAAAATTGTTTATCAGTTTATGCTGACCATTAAACACTCTCACTTCATTGCTCATTTATATTTATACAATTTTAGGTCCACTACATTCCTTAAACCAAATAGTCAGATAACGTTGTTACCGGACATATCCCCCCGCTCAAAAATTGTCTCTAAAATTTGCTTTCCCCCAAACTTTATGATTTTTATAATTCTCATGCTTTTATAAACTTGTTTAATTTTTACAGCACTCATTCATTCATTTATTTTCGCTAACAAAGATACTAAGAATCTTGTTGCTGTCAAGTAAGAACATTAACATCAATGAAAACTCGACTGGAATGAAACTTAAAATATTTGCAATTCGAGTAGACTATGCATTTAGACCCCTTACCAAAAATAAATTTGTACGTAGTACGAGGTAGCGAGTTCACTCGCACCTCAAAGTTAATGAAAATGCTTCTTTCTGCGTTTCCAATCTACCCTTGCAAACTCATACTTAAAAACCAACTGTCTTTTTGGAAATAAAACGTCTTTGCCAACACTAAAGATGGTTAGAAGCTAATAATCAAATCCTACCATTACCCTGAAAAGGCACAATTTCATTAATTGTTCTCTCCCATCCTTTAAAAATTTCATTTCAAATCGATGCTTGCTATCCGGATTTGTGCCTTGGACCAAAAATTCCTTGCCCTCTCCTACTTTGTTGCATTCAAGATACGTCGCGAAGTTGATATTATCTTGCTTTGCAGATACGTTCATTTTACTATGGCTACCATTTATTATATCATCAAGTGTTATTCTTTGAGATAAACTTGCATTATTCATTTCTTCTTCGAAACATTTTATATAAAATATTCTCATTTCATCTCTGTCATTTTCTTCATTTTCCTCTTCATATTCTACACTATCACTGCTTGACATATCTTCTTCACTTACGTAAACATCTAACGGTAGCCCTGTACTACTCCTATCTAATTCTTCTTCTCTGAGCATATCTTCTACTAGAATGTTTTTCTCCGCCACTTGATTTTTTTAAAACACAACTTCCTCCTTTCTACAACTATCCTTACACAGATCGATTTTAGCCAACTTTGATATTTCGTCGTCTTTCCAGTTGTTAAATTTAACTTCCACTTCTTGCTTCCAATCTTCCCGAATTTTATTTAGTTCATCCCTCATGACTTTCAATCTTTCTTCTATCTTCTTTTGACTCAAAGCGATCTTCTGAATAGCTTTTTCTTGATTAGCCTGGTTCTGAAAGTTTTTTTCTAGATTTGACACAATTTCTGTTTTCATTTCTTGATTATCTATTTTCATTTCTTGATTATCTATTTTCATTTGCATTAAAAGGGATATTATTATTTGGGTATCACTACTCCTTTCTCGAGTGTTTGATGTTTGACATAATTCTGGTGAGATCGTTCTACTTTCATAATTTTCTCTCCCCACATTAATACTACTTTCGTTACTTAACCCGCTATTCTGGTCATTATTGTTAATACTGCTATTTTCAAAATATTCATCAACCCCCTTTGATCGACATTAACATTGAAGCTGCTAGTATTCTCAATCTGAACATGCCTATCATTGTTCGCATCCCCAATATTAAAACTAATAACACCCGTACTGTCCGTTTGCCAACCCGACATATTACTCGGATCTTCCAAATCACTTTGAATATTCTTTCTAAATAAAGTGGTGCAGTTGTTTGCCATATCTATCTTTTTAAAGTAACCCGCACCAATAAATAAAAATTTATAATGGGGAATTAATCAGTCCGCTAACACACTACAATAACTGCTCTATCAAAATGCACAATAGACAGCAATGGTTAAAATCTGTTTGCAACGCCGTTAATATTTCCACTTAATTCAGCAAGAGAGACCAAGAACACCAAATTCATTTACTAAACTCTTTGAGAATTCTGTATTGCATACAAAAAATGCACAACAGAACAAACCCACTCGGAAACCGCTGAAATTAAATCAGACATGCACATACATATACAACAAATCTTAAATTTCATATAATTACTTGTAAAATAAATTTTCCCCTTTTTTTAAATGCCTTTCTTTTAAGTCTTTTAAATTACAAGTTTTCCACAGACTCCTAATTCTACATTAGACATTTTACTGTAATTCTTTTACAATAATTCTATTTATTATTATTATTATTCTTTTATTATTACTCTATTTTTTACTATACTTCCATTACCATTTGGATTTAATTCAGTTTGAATCCACAAAACTCTCTGTTTCTTAATCAACAATTTTTATTTCAGTTTCTGTTTTTTAATTTCAGTATAACAAACCTAATTATCAATCAACTGTCCACTTTAACTGCCAATCCTTCTAGTAGTTGCACGTTGACGCCCGGACCAAAACAAGGAACAAATTAGTACTTGCCTACTGCGTCGCTGTTCCGTAGTCTCTTCTTTGGTACGTACCCGAGTTGTCGTATCAGAAGTTCCGTTTACCTCCGTTTCCCGTTATTCCAGTAGTTGACATATGCATACTGTTTCATAGATTTTTCTCAACGATAACTAATTGCATCATCACATCAGAAGATTCCAGTAAGATCCTGGCAGGGTCGCCAATATGTAACTTCCATGTTACTTTTAAATTAATACACCAGGTGAATATACCTTGTAGCAATTCTTTTTAATCATATCTAAAGTTCAATTCAATAATAATTATTACAAATTCACACATTAAGTTTTAGTTTAACAATCTTTTTTTTTCTTTTCCTTTCTCTTTTTTTTTTAACAACTAAACAATCAAAGATACTAATACTAAAAAAAACATTTATATTATTCTAACATCATACAATTTATATATACCGTCTGTGGAAATACTCATTACTATAAATATAAAAAAATATACACAAATCATTAATTATTTCTTAACGTAATTATTTCAAGTATAATTTCTTAATTTATAAAAAAAAATGGTGCATCAGGGAATGACCATATGTCACAGTTCGCAAATTATTCCTGGAGAAAGTTTTCGCAAAAGTTATGCTTTACTTATTTTAGATGTTGATGAAGTCCCCATTGAGCAAGAAGTTCCTTTTTTATTTATTTTTAATTTTTTATTTAATGGATTTCGGCCTTATCGCCCATATCTTTACATTTTATTTCACAACAATTTACATTCCACCGAGTGTAGTGGGTGAATGGTTAAGGTTCTGGCCTCGCATTCGGGAGGACGCGGGTTCGAATCCCCGTCCGGGCATCCAGATTTTGGTTTTCCATGGTTTCCCCAAATCACTCCAGGCAAATGCCGGGATGTTTCCTACAAAAAGGCCATGGTCGAATTCCTTCCCTTTCCTAGTCCCCAGTCCCATCCCGCCTCTCATGACCTTAGCCGTCGACGAGGCGTAAAGCAATAAGTAAAAAAAAAAATACATTCCAGTTTCTTTACATGTTCTATGAACATCAGTTTACATTCTTGGTAATATAATGTAATATGTCGGCATGAATTTAGATACATTGTTATATATCTTATCTATACAGTTCCTAGCATGCGTTATGGGACCGGGGACAAGGAACCGGAAGGAATTCAGCAATGACCTTTTGAAGGAAGCGTCCCGGAATTTGCCTGGAGTGATTTGGGGAATTCATGGAAAACCCAAATCTGGACTCCCGGACGGGGATTCGAACCCGCGTCCTCCGGATTGCGAGTCCAGAGCAGCGTTACCGCTCACTCTACAGCGAGCTCGGTGCTGGGCACGACTCCGACTGAATGTCTCCTGCTGTCTGCTGGCTCTAATGGTTGACTCCGAGAGTAGTTTCTGATTGACAGCTAATCTGCACAGATTACGGAAGCCCGTCTGGTCGGCGGTTTTACAGTTCATTACGGGAGAGCGAGGTAACGTCTTGTCACAAACACTTTGTTTAACTGTCGCCCCAGCCTGCCAGTATGTCTGTCAAACAGTCAGCGATAACGCTCTCTCCTCGTACCAGTGTTATAATAGCAGCACTCTTCTAGGACACACTCAACGTCACTGCTTCGAGACCAGCCTTACCTTCACATACACATAAGTACGAACCAAAAGGCAGAACCTCGTGACGTCCACCTCAAATATATTTTTGTCTTGTGTAGTCTAGAGCGTACAATACTACAGTTACTAAACGTCCGATTCGGGTATGTGTACCATTCGTCTCTGAGTTTGTACAGTATCAGTTTGTTTTTCTCTAGTAAATAAATCGAAAAGCTGTTAAGCTACTGTTCGTTCTCTTGGTCTATAATACATCTGCGTTGTATATGAAGCCTGCCCAACCAGTTTTGAAGATGGCCACCATTTCGATTCTATGCTAGCCTGTGGGTCACCTAATACCTGCGCAAGCTACAATAGATATGTAAATAAAACAAAGATATAAGTAAAACAGTTTAGTTATAATCGAAAAGTAAGAACCATTAATGAGACCTTTGCAGAGTTTAAAAAAAAAAATAATAATAATCAAAAAGTAGAAAACATCAATGAGATCTTTGCAGAGGTGTGGCTGGGCAGCCTTGCTGTATATATAAGTGTAGAAACGTTATGTAAGTACGTGATATTTATTAAAAAAAAAAAAAAAAAAACATAATTGCAATTTAACTACTGATGACAGAAACGCCAAAACCGATTAATTAGGAGTTTTTGCCTATTTATTTGTTTGTGTGTCTGAACGTTAAAATTAATTTAATAATTATTCTTTAATAATTACGCCAGTACAACTGTTTTGACAATATTTATTTGGCGTCAAATAAATATTGTCAAAAACAGTTGTACTGGCGTAATTATTAAAGAATAATTATTAATTTAACAAACAACTGTGGAAGAGATGGCCTACAAACGTCAAATAAATATTGTCAAAAACAGTTGTACTGGCGTAATTATTAAAGAATAATTATTAATTTAACAAACAACTGTGGAAGAGATGGCCTACAAACGTCAAATAAATATTGTCAAAAACAGTTGTACTGGCGTAATTATTAAAGAATAATTATTAATTTAACAAACTGTGGAAGAGATGGCCTACAAACGTCAAATAAATATTGTCAAAAACAGTTGTACTGGCGTAATTATTAAAGAATAATTATTAATTTAACAAACAACTGTGGAAGAGATGGCCTACAATAATCACATATGTTAAAATTAATGCACGGATTTTAGCGAAACTGCAGTGATGATTGTACCCCCGGGTAACAATTTGAATATGCCGATCATACAGAAGTCAAAAAACGTAATTTGAATTTTTTTCACAATTGTGAGCGCTTCTTGAAAAAACTAACAAACGCATTTAAATGAAGGTTCAGATAATAATACTGTAGCTCATGCCATTAGCTAAGATGTAAGATACTTTTTATCCCAATTAGTGCCGTATTTCATGGATGATACAGAGATACACATGAGAATGAATAAAGCGAAAAACAAGTATTTGTACGGATATAATATAATATAATATATATAATATAATGTTCTCCGAGTGAGCGGGGTGTTTTCACACTATATTTCGGCGATCGGAATCTCCGGTCCACTCTTGATGTAAAATGAAACGGAGCTCAAAGATTTAATTTAATTTAATTGTGGTGGAGCGCAACGTCCTCCTTCACACCATTTTTTCTCGTTTCTTCTACCCGCCTACGTTTCTCTCCTGCGAGTGTTAATTTCAAGTTCTTTCAGCGTTTTCGGTAAATTGTTCATCACTTCCCTTCGTAACTTATTCCACTTCCTGACCTCCTTAATTACTAAAGAAAATTTCACCACTCGCTTATGCCTGAAATCGAGTGCCAGCTTGTGGTCAAAGATATCTTTTCCCTTCCATACAACCACAATTAATTGTTTCAGCAATATATTTCTATGTCTTATCACCAATATACGCCTTGTACACTCCATTAACTCTCTTTACCCTCCTCCTGTTTACAAACAAATACCATTATAGCTCATTTATCATATCCGTTACTGATTGCATTTTACAGTTATTTCCAGAGATAAATCTAGCAGTTCGTCCTTTGCATCCCGTCCTGATCCTGTATATGCAGATCCCATACTACACCACCGGCTCCGCGTTAATACGTGGGAACCTACAAAAATTGTCCTATCGCTCCGAAATTTGGTACACACATTTCTTAGGCGATAATATTTGACCAAAAGTGTATAAAATATGCTTCGAATATGTGGAAATGAAGTAAAATCACTCAAAATGTGGGTCAGTGCATACATGTTATTACGCAAGACATACACATTAATAGCTGTTGATATTTGTTCCACGTGATTTTAAATCTTCATTGTTGGATAAAAACTGCTTTCCACATACAAACTGCAGGTACTTAATAAGTGGAAAATCAGTAACATTTCCAATTTCTACATATTGCATGGCAGTCTACCTTCCAGGATGAAAGATGGCGTCTACCGTAACGGATGTTTGATATGGAAGATTTAAGTTAGTTTAATTTTTTGCTAATAGCAGTTGTGGTTAGGTTGATATGCAGTATAGGCCAAGAAGAGTCAGAAACACAGGAAATAAATATCAACAGCGATTAACGAGTATTTCCTGCGTGATAAGATGTATACATCTACGCACATTTCGAGTGATTTTACTTCATTTCCACATATTCGAAGCTAACGTTATACACTTTTAGTCAAACATTATCTGATAGGACAATTTTTGTAGGTACCGACGCATTAACGTGTTACCACACCAGGCCGCCGTAAGCGGGCGTGCAAGGCGTGCACCGCACGCGGGCGGCACGTCGAGGGGGGCGGCAAATCGAGTGATCGACAGTCACCGCCCCGCGATAGTTGCTACACCATTGTCGCCGCGACGAAATTTGTAGCGTATTATGTAGCGGGCGAGCGAGCTTTTTTTTTTAGCTCTACTGCTGCTTCAGGCGGCCGGCGACACTCGGGGTGGCAACAATGGGGGCGGCAAATAATGTTCCAAGGGGCGGCGTAAAATTCCTAGTTCCACCGCTGGCTGTAGTTGGACAGGGGGCGGCATAATCGGTATTGCATAAGGGCGCTCAAACAGCTAACGGCGGGCCTAACCACACCACCGTTGAAGTGAGTCCCATACTATATAGCATACGTCACTTTAGACAAAGCAAGTGTGAAGAACAGACTGGCTTTCTTGGTGGGCGGGATATTGAAGGTGTTCACTTGTCATCTTAATTAAAATATACGAGAAGCGAGTAATGGTGAACAGCGTGGTTTAGCGACAGGTGGCTGGGCAGCTTGCTCACTTGGTGTGCTAGCAATAAATAACGCGCGTAGTCACCTGCGAGGCTCTGTAATTCTCGGACGGCGCTCTGGGCTGGGCGAAGGCCCTTAACACTACTCGCCTGAGGTGCAGTAAATCTGGAGACCCGAGGTCACACCGGAGAAACAACAAATTGCTCATCGGCGCGTCGCACGATTTATGGGACACACACAGAGCCGGCACGGCGATTGTTTCTCAAGGGCAGGACCGCGGGGTGCTCACCCTTTGTCCACCCCGACAGCGAGTAGAAAGCGCGGCTTCCTTCAGAGAAGCGAGGCCCCGAGAGTCTGAGCTCTTCGCTCGTTACAACTCCGAACGAGAGAATCAACCAGGGATGAGACGGAACTCAGTCAGATCAATACTTCACTGTAGTGTAGTACTCTCCAGGCAATTTCAGTCACGAGTAACGTGGTACCCACCTTCTGTTGTTAAGGACTGGTGACACAATTCTAATATGTGATTACTTTAGTCCATTTTTTCTGCAGTTGCTTGTTAAACCAATAATTATTATCTAATACAGACCCCGCCATAATAAGGACCTATATCAACCACTGGAGAGCATTACAACAGCCACGAGGAAAAGGATACTAATGTTCTATGGGCACATAGTTCGGATTGACAATCATAGACTCACCTCCAAAATCTTCAGCACCGTCTCTAGAGGGAAAGCGACTAACGAAAAATAGACAAGGCTAGTCAGGAAAGATCTCGAGCAACTGGGAGTAGACCCCAATGACATTTACAACACGTATAAGCACAGAACGTTGATTGAAGCATCAGATTCTCTCCAGACACTAATACCCAAAACACTGCATCCCGGATCTGGTGTGAAAAGGACCCAATAAAGAAAAGACAACCGCAGTGCAAGGATGAAAGAATATTGGGCCAAAAAGAAAACTTACCAGAGTTTAGAACCACGTGGTCTCTAGAGGCCAAAACGGAAAAGAAGAAGAAGAAGATATACGCCAGCTTTCAGGATTTGTCAAAAGTCATACAAATCTAAATTACTCTCACACCAGCCAAAATACACTCACTGTAGTACGGAAGTGAGCCCAGAATGTTTACACGCAGCAGAAACCCTAGCCAGAAAGGGATTAACAGAAATAGAAAAGAAAGAAAGAAAGTTTCTAAGGAAGATCTTTGGACCAAAAAAACAAGTGGCATGAAGCGAATTTGATTTCAGTTTGAGATTGAAACAAGAATTATACAATTGGTTTGAAAAGGTATCAAACACAATTAAGATAAGGAGATTAGGTTTCTATGGAAACATCAAGAGAATAGAACCAGAAAGAATGGCATAGAAAATACTCAACTTTCAAGAGAACGGCAAGACTCAAGTTCAATGGGTGAAGGAGGTCGATCAGGATCTGAAGGCACATGGAATCAGCATGGAGGACATCGAAGATACGGAATTATTCAAAGGAAAAATTGCTGAGGTAAAGGATCCTACTGAAGAAAAACCAATCAGGAAAAGGAGGGTATTCTCAGAGGAAGAAAAAGCCAGAGTGAGCCAGAGAATGAAAGAGTACTGGCTACGGAGGAAGGCAGACATTTCTTTAAATTGCTATGGAGGGCATGCTCCGGTGGCCATTTCCCTACACACCCATCTTCCCCCACCTCATTTGCCCTTTACAAGTTTTAACTTTAAATTATTTCAACGTAGAAGAGGAAATGAAGTTGCGTAATCGTATTCCATAAGTCCATAGATGGCTGAAACGAAAAGAAAAGAAAAAAATTGCGTCAGTGCAAGTTGATAGGCGTCATTTTTTTTTTTTTTTTTTTTTTTTAAGAATTGGACTTATTTGTCTTTTTGGCGTTTGCGCTGCGGTTTTTTTTTTTTTTTTTGCTTACGTTTCGGCACCAACCTGGAGCCTTCGTCAGGGCTTCTCTTTATCTATACTCCTGGTTTATGGATACACTTGATTCACGGTATACTGTTTATTTTTCACCGGCAGATATGATTTTGTTTCTTCGCCAAAGAGTATTCACTGTTCCAGAGATGTTTGTACATTGTGGAGCGATTTTGCAGTTGTTACAACGCGTTCGTTTGCTGGAACACACTTCCACATTTGGCTCAAACTATAGCCGCCGTCTTTGTTGAAATTATAAGGAAATTTATAAATTTCTATAGATTACGCTATTTTTCATTCCCCAAAATCCTTTGGTTTTGGAACGATAGTAGTTTCTTCCCACTGAATTCTATGTCCTTCTTCTACATGATATTCTGCCACTGCCGGTTTCGTGGTTTGTTCTAGTCACGCGTGACGAAACTTTTCTTTCACTCTAACGGCGACCGCTCGGCATGTCTCGCCGATGTAAACTTGACCATAATCGCAAAGAATCTTATGCACACCGCTCGATTGTAACGGAGTTCTGCGATGCGATATTTCACTGATCTTAAAATGCTGCGAACCTTGTTCTTACTGCTGAAGATAGATTGAACATTGGGGACAGGATACTGCCCACAGTTCATAATAATTGTTGTTCCATTGGAAATATATTGTTCTCAAGCAATGCTGATACAGCTGACTCCAATCATGATCAAATTCTTTATGATGTTCGTGACTCCTTCTACAGGTGCATTAATGAAAAGCGAAACTACGTCAAAGCCGACGAGAAGATTGTCCTGTGTGAGAGAAATATTCCGTATCTTGTCCACAAAATGCGTTGAGTTTCTAATGTAACTATCTGTGTAATTTATTCGCTAAAAACTTCGCTAATCCATATGTTGGAGACTCAATTGCATTGTCAATCAGACGTAGCGGTATGTCTTCCTTGTGTATTTTTGTGTGTTTTTCCCTGGTTTCAAGTCCGATCAGAGCTTTAGCTTTCGTTATCATTCCGCGTCCCTGACTTTCCAGGTAGGAAGAGCAGAAAACTAAAATGCTGAACGGATTTTATGCACGTATATGTAACTACGAATCTACGATCAGACCTCTGCTTGAATGTGGTGGGGTGGTAAGGGACTCACATTTTGGGGTTCAAATTCAGGGTGAAGGCGGTACAAAATAGAGCCGCTAGATTTTTTTGTGGAAATTACCGCGGAATACAACCGGTAAATGATATGAT
>CM061920.1:17141562-17180602 GCA_031002005.1 Vandiemenella viatica | reverse complement strand
TCTACCTCCGTTCTGCAGCATCACCATCAGAAGATTCCTCTAGCCAGAAATCAATACTTACAACTTCTGCTGCTTTACCAATTTGACAACCTGGTCCACATGCAATCTGCCGCTTCACAAAAACCTCAGATCATGGCAGGGTAAGCCACATGTAACCTCTCCTTCTCACATTTACAGTAAAACTAATTACTGTGTGAGGCTATTATATTTGGGAGGTTGTATCCTGTTTTGTACGCTCAGAAGGGCGTACTGGAAGGATTAGCTCCAAAAATGTTAACTAATACGTAACAATTCGGTTCCAAATATCTTTGCTTGAAACCCGGCCCGTAATGCTAAGCGCAACGATTTAATGAGTTTTTTATAAGTCTAGCAACTACTAAATAAAAAAAAAACAATAGTACATAAGTATACTTCACTTTTAATATCACCACTCAACACATTTCGTTTCTAAAATTACACCACAGCCGCAGCAAGACTTTTTGTACGTGCTTCTGTACGTATTTTTCTCTCCTCTCTCTAAACAATAATACTTCCTCTCTGACTCTCCAAAGACAACAACACTAATCCTACTTAAACCTAGAACTTACAACTACCCCAGTACAATATTAAAAACGTCTGTGGAACTCGTTATTTACAATCTCAGAGTATTTACATTTTTTTAAAATTATTAATTATTAATTATACGAAGATATAAATAATAATATATATATACATTGATTGGAGATTAAAGGTTGCAACTGGAAGGATAAAAATTGGTTTCCTTCGGAATAAGAGAACTGGCACCATGTTTCGCCGTCTCCCTCCCTTCAACTTTCATTCATTCGCAACGTAAACTTTTTTTTTAAGGTATTACGTCAAGTCAATATCGAGGCCATTAGTACGACTGGTGGCAAGGCACGGGAAAGAATTTGGCCATGAAGGTTTTTTTTTTATGAAATTTGGTCATGTTAGCCATACAGCCAGCTTATCGTGCGTGTTTCTCTTACGCAGATTTCATTTCAGTGCGATTATTTTCTATCTTCTGTAAAGATGACACAATACGAACACAACATTCAATTAAAACCACTCATGCTCCCGACCGACTCGAACCGGCGACCCCTGTAATGCTAACCTAGTTCGCTACCCATACGCTGCCGGGGTCGGGGGCCATCATGTTTTGAAGGAAAAATTCCGGCCCTTTACCTGGGGTGATTCGGGAAACGCATGGAAAACTGAATATCTAGATGGTCGGGACAGGGATTCAGACTTCTGTACTCCGGAAAGCGAGGCCTGAGCGCTACCTGTCACCCAGCAGGTTCAACACACCGCGCTGAACAACACGTCACAATCACACGTACATAAGTGGGGAAGGCAACATGTAACAGGCCAAGTTAAATTTCCCTGAAAACCAACTCCCTCCAGGACAGCTTTGGTCACCGGGTGATGGATAATTTCCTCCATAGTATCGCGAAATTACCTTAGGATTCCTATTCACAGCACTATAGTACTCCATGAGAGGACGTATGAGTTCAGTCCTTTGAATGTCGAACTAGTCCTTGAATCGTCGTTTAGTTCTGCTGCCTGTGATTCTGTTCTTTGGCAGTTAAGTCCAACCGTGTCGAGTATGTAAATGCCGATTTCATCGTCGTAATGAAGTTCCCTGCTTGCTTTCGCTTGTGATACCCAGTGTCACGAACTTTTTCCCCATTTTTATTTGTCTTACCTTCCTTGCCCTCTCAGAAGCTGTCAACACAATATTTACTAATCCGTACGTAGAGCCCACATGGGCGGAAACTAGTGTTGCCCAAAATCGGTCTTGGTCTTGCAGTCTTGGTCTTGGTCTTGCATTTTTGCAAGACCAAGACCAAGACCGCCTAATTTTAGCAAGACTAAGAGCAAGACTGACTGTGCAAGATTTAAGCAAGAACAAGACCAAGCCTGCAAGACTCTTGCGTCTTGCAGTTAGGACTTTTTTTTATACTTTCTATACAAAATAAGTTTTTGGGTGCTTAGAATGGACACGAATACATTATGCTGATGTGTTCTGTGTGGTTTTAAAACACAAAGTGCTTAAATATGTCGTCACCCATTTAATAAATATTGTAGACACTTTTAATACACTTCAAACGTGAAATTTTTCTATAATAGTAATCGAATAATATAAAAGCGTGCAATAAAATTTATGTACTGGTTTAGGAGCCCGAATATAATAATATATAAGAGAACTATTTTAAATAAATAAACTGATATATTGACTGTTGCATCACAATTATATTTTTGCAAATATTCATTTACATGTAAAGAATATATAGTATTTGCACAATTTTAACTCGAGGAGTAAACTCCAGAGTCAGTGGACCGGACAGGCTTAATTTAAATTATATACTATCCTATATAATACAAGAAATTGACACATAGAAAACAAACGAAACTTAAAGTACTAGTACAGAGAATTTTTGAAGAAGAAAATAGGCAGAAAATATGTAGGAAGACGTAAAGTACTGATAATATAAATGACTATCAGTGCGTTTTTCGTTGATGAAGGAATTGACGGTCTGAATAAGTAAATAAAAAAATAATACATTAAATGTAGTAAGTATGACACTTAATTGAAGTATCGAAATAATAAAAACTAAAAATAATCTATATAGAATATGCGTAATCAAATTATATGTAGTATGTTACCGAGAAGATGTTTATTTTCTTAATATTTCAAAAGTTACAGTTTCAAAAGTTAAAGTTACAAACTAATTTAAAATCTAGCTTTTAATAATAATCAATAAGGTTATCTACCTTATTAATAGGGAACATACAATATTTTTATTTTTGCTTTCATTTTAAGTAACTTCATGCAGAATACACCACAAATAAATTTAAAAAATTAAAACGGTAATATGTCTCGCAAAACGGCGGTCTGAAACTGACAGTTTAAATTTGCGCGCCAAAACTGACTTCCAGAGCCGATGACGTCACTCCTGTGAAGTCCTTTCTGACCTGTCAGTTGCTGTGGAAGTAAACCTGTCGTTTTGTGGTGGAAAAAACCATGTTAATCATATCAGCGGTCATTGTCTTTGATAATATTTCAAGGAGAGTTTGTGAAGAGTTCAACTTTCCAATCAAGCTTGAACACCACTTTATGGATGTTTACAGTTTGTAAATCTCCTCCAAAATAATGAAGAAGACTCGCTTCACAATCCTTTTCTTTTACTGCATTTATATATTCACTCAGAATATCCACCTAAAAATATGAGGTTATTATTGTAGCATATAACATATATTTATTAATTTCATTGATACTATTTATTTAACAGCATTTATGCACGCTTTAGAGATTCTTATAAACCTGTATAGAGAAAGATTCACCACAAGTTGGATTCCGCCATGGCTTGTGAGAACCTTGGTGGCTCTGGGGTATAGAGCATTGCCCTTGTTAGGCAAAGGCTGCAGGTTCGTTTCCATCTTGTGGTGAGTTTCATCTTTTCTTTCTATAAAGATTTATAGTTTCATCAAATAAACAGGTATACTGAACTGCTTACTTGAGAGAAACTGTTAGGACAGGAATGTGACCTATTTCTTTGGCTTTTATAAAAGATTTTCCAGAAGCACATTTAGATAAATTTGATTTCTTCCAGTAACATGTTATAGATGTAAGCGCAGGCAACTCAGATCTTCTGTGTAACCATAGCAAGAGTGGCAGCAGCATGCTTACACCCACCTGGAATGAGATTTTAATGATAATAATGTACTAAATTAGGGGTGTGGTGAGAGCACAGAACAACTGAAACTCTCTGGCGAGACGATGAGAGTTTTCTGCTCCCCATTTGTCCGCATGACATTTTATAGGCCATAAATAACATACAAACTTTACCTTCAGAAGTGGCACAATCTTCGCATTGGCAGAACTGGACTAAACCTTCCCTTTCATTTATAATGGCTGTAACACGATAACCTTCTTTGCGAACTTTATGCTCCGGTGTAACTCTACTTTTTACTATACACAATTCGCCATCTCTTTTAATTTGGACATAGCCGATTGCATTATCGCCATAAGATTCCCTTGTTGAGCTGAAATAAGAGCTATGTATAGAAGCTGCTAAACGAAATAGGAAAATTCAATGCGATTTATACGTACCATAGTAGTTTAGTCCCTTTCATTTCTACACTTGAATACTCAGCACTTTCGACAAAAAAAATTACGACCATATCTACACTGACTTTCGGTAAATTCCTGGAGTCCGCTTTTATAAATCTGACTTCCATTTTTATTGAAAAATACAAATAATTTTCTCAATAAAACAATGTTCTCTTTGACAACAATAAGCTGTCATAACAGTAGTGACGTCACTAGACGTTGATTGGTGTTTTAAAATACGTTCCGTTTCAAGTAACTTCAAATCGAAATTATTGTAAAAAATTAATATTAACCAAAATTAAAATGTTGCTGTAGTCTTTGTTTTACATTTTTTTAACATTTTAATGACAAAAATACCCATAATTCTTATAACTGCATGTTCCCTATTATTATGGAAGCTACATAGGAGCGAAATGCAGGACACTACAAATAATGAAGAAGACTCGCTTCACAATCCTTTCCTTTTACTGCATTTATATATTCACAAAAGAATTAATATAAAGTAACAGTAATGTCAGCTATTGTGTACTGTTCTGTAATTTCATTTGTGTTGTATTTTTATTGAAATAAATGGTAAATTCAGTAAATTGTATAATTATTTTATTCCATTTCATATAAGGTGAGGGTCTATCAATCTCTTTCTAGACAGATAATGTTCTTTAAAATACAGTCAATTTAATGTCATTAATTTGTTTTCTATATGTTTAAACCATGTTTTAGTACATTGAAGATTATTAAATGTAAACGTTTATTAAGAAACAGACTGACTCCCGCGGGACACAGTTGATAGCTCAATTGGTTAGTTAGAGCATCGCCACTGATCGCTTAGGTCGTGGTTCAAACCCCAACTGGTGTCAGTTGATTTTTTGAATTTCTCATGAAATGTTTAGACATTTATTAATTTGGTTGGTCTTTACCATGGCTATGTTAATTCAAGATTAAAATATACCTATTCTGTTGCGTTGTTCTAATATCTAAAGTAACGTTTAATAAATAGCGACAGGCTAATAGGTAATTGCAAGACTTGCAAGACTCTTGCTGCAAGACCAAGACCAAGACCAAGACCGGGAGTGCAATACCAAGACCAAGACCAAGACCAGGTGTATTGATGCAAGACCAAGACCAAGACTGGCCAAGTCTTGTCTTGTTCTTGCATTTGGGCAACACTAGCGGAAACATATGTCAGATTGGTGTTAGTGCTGTTAGTCCACTAAGACCGACACCGTTCATAGCTGGATGGAGTGGACAACTTGTGGACGCAGCGCTGTTGACCAGTGAACTAGGCCTCTCAGATTGAAGGAGAGCTGACTCCTTGTGTTTGTATCTAATGAGTGACGATACTTCCCGAGAATACATATTTAGAAACAATGGAAAAGAGAATTCACTTTACCCAACCAGTGGCTTCATCAGCAAACTGATGACTGGTGTTGATTGCCTCATTCACCCGGCTCGCTGGCTGCGCTGGAGGGAGTTACCCATTCATGACTGCTTTACTGAGGGATGTAGGTGGTGTGTTTGACGCTCGAATTACCCAGTGATAGACGTGTATGTACGCGTTACAGTTTGGTGCAAATTAATGTGACGTGTTCACTGCAGTGTTGGTGAATGGAACATGGAGGAAGTAACCGAGCGTGATGTGTCAGCAGTAACGCTTTGGACTCGGATCGGGGGGGGGGGGGGGACGTGCCATCGAATCCCGTCGGCCATCCAGATTTCTACTTTCCACAGTTTCCCGAAATAACTCCAGACGAATGCCTGAGTGTCTGCTACAAAAAGCAATGGCCCAATTCCTTGCCGTTCCATGCCCCCGGTCCTTTGTCCCCACTAATCACCTCAACCTCGACGACCCGTAAAGCCCCAAGCAAACCGGTGCCCGTTCAGATATACTCTTCCGAACGACACCAATGGTCCCCAGATGTAAGATCCCTATTCGAATCATCATCAACACTACATTACACCCCCATTCAATACACACTGCGGAGAGGTTTGAGATTCAACCCAGGACTTTGGTGCACAATCAGGTGATAGGAATTGTGCACCACATCAGCTACCCTGCTGGCCAGTTCCAGATGATAAAATCCTTTCCCCCCCCACCATCAAAATGGCGCAATCTTGGTAGGGAGCGTCCATAAACCACGTGGATCGGTCTAGGAGGACGGAGGGGTTGACTGGAAACCTACGCTGCGCTACGAGGGGGGGGGGGGGAAGTTCCGAGACAGGTCACGCAGCTTTCCATTCGTATTATTTGTCACATTTAAAATAAGGTGCAAAACACACAACAGCGTGTGAATATTTATTTACGCCATTTTATTATCTCCATATGTAATTTACAATAGTCTGCCAAGAAAAAACAGTACAAAATGTCTTCTGGAATCAAAATGGAAAAAAGCTAACGTGATACGTAAAAGGATGTGGGGGTATCGACAAAAGCCACGTTCAGCTAAGTGGGGGGTAGGGGGGGAGTTCACATGAAGCCAAAATGGAGCTACTTGGTTTATGGACGCTTGCTAAGCCAACAGGGTTAGAGAGCGTCCATAAACCACGTGGTCCGGTCCAGGGAGGAGGGGGGGTTGGGTAGAAAGCTACGCTGGGCTACTTGGGAGAGCAGAGAGATAGAGAGAGAGAGAGTGGGGGGGGCGGGGGTGTTCCAAGCCAGGCCACGTAGCTTTTAATTCTTACTGTATGTTACATTTAAGGGGACCACTCCCTGCCTATCTAACGCCATGTTAATTTAAGCAAGTATTTGACCTATTTGTGAAAAAACTATTTGATGCAGGTCCTTAATATTTTTACTGAATGTTACATGATGCTAGTAAAGTCAAGTGTACTAATATCTACTTTATACGTTTTATAGTTTTTAAGAAATACTTCTTCAAATTTATTAATAAAAATATTAAATTTTTTTCCTACAGAAAATGTTTTTTTTTGTGAACATACTAATAGGGAAATATTAATGCTTGTATTACCAGAGGTGGCTCGTTTTGTTATGCAGAGTCTCTGAAAATTTCATTCAATTATCTTTGATAGTTTCTGATATAATGGGGCATATGTACTGAAACTTTTAGTTGCGGGAAATTGACTTTAAAGAAAACAACTACTCGTAAATGCACTCAAACAAAACTAACAGCGCATTTCAAAGTGTGTTGCTTAAAAATAGCAGAAACGAGGGAATACCAGCTGTTGCCCTCCAAGGATATCCAACACACTCAGTAGTCAGAAAATGTGCAATATAGAGAGAGGATATAAAGTTTAAAATATATGCAGAAAAGTGGGCTTGGAACCGAAACGGATGTGGCATTAAAATGCAATTTAAATGCCCAAAAAAATTTTTTTTCAGCGAAATCCTTTTCAGGGTACTTAAAGAACACCTTTATCTATCGAAATATGATGAAAACCGAAAATCGATATTTTTTTTCGACCTGAACCACGGGGTGGTCCCCTTAAAATAAGGCAAAAAACACACAACAGCAAGAGAATATTTATTTCAGCCATTTAATTATCTCCGTATATAATTTACGTTAGTCTGACATGAGAAAAAATTTCGAAATGTCTTCTGGAATCAATAGGGAAAATAAACTACGTGCCACTAGGGGGGAGGGGGGGGGGAGGGTAGGTGTAGAGGCGCAAAAGCCACGTCAAGCTATGTGGGAGAGAGGGAGGGAGGCCAGAATGGGTCTACGTAGTTTATGGACGCTCCCTTCCAGCCAGCTTGTTCTGTACCACCTCACGGGCCCGAGATTTCGACTTTGTCGCCGGGCGGCGGGGGTCTGTTTTTTGTTTATCGTTGCTGAGCCATTGTTCCAGCCGGCGGGGACACATGTTTCACGTCAGCACTCCTGACGTCTAATTTATAAGCACATTAGCCAGGTCGGGCACCGACGTATGAAATATAAATAGGTTGAAGTAGGTCGTTATCAGGGAATCGGCGTCGTTAATTATTATTCAGAGCGTATTTAAAAGCCGCAGCTGTCGTTTAGATTACGAGGGCCGACAGAAACCGCTGCCCGAATATCTTTGGTCAGAGCTGCTGTTTATATAAGGTCCCCCTTCCCGAATTTACATTCGTCTGATGTTAAATAAGTGCTGAGAATACCGAGAACTGTGGAAGCTTCAATTTTAGATGCGAGTAAATTAAAAATTTAGATGTAGCTGTTAATCAGAATTCAGGCGCATGTGTGTCCCAGTTTCGGATTGCTGGACCTTTGTAAGGTTCTGTTATGGAAGAGAGCCGCAACAACTGGGCGGCTTATCAGGGACAAACATTTGCACGAGGCTTGTAAAGGAAGTCATCTTTGCGGATGTTTTGCGGAAGCGGATACGGAGGTGGAAAAATAAATTTATAATTATTTAGACTTTAATATTTTATCAAAAGTATATTTTTAATGCCGAATTATAATTTTTTTATAAGTAAAGTCTTTTTCCATATAATACTGCTTTATTGATATTTTTTTTTTTTTGCCTAATCTTTCAACAACCAAAAACGTGCGATGATTTTACAAGTGAATTAAATTATATACCTAACTAAACAAGCGTCTAAAAACAATATTTTTCATATGAACTTTGCGAAGTTCGCAGCTCGACTAATTCAAGCGTCAGGCACAAGGTCACGCTACCGCACATGTCCGTGCCCGCCACCCGCCTTTCCAACGTTATAGTGGACCATTCACAGTCCAACTTGTAGGACCTCCGATGATCCGATTTTCCTATAAGGACTGTGTTGATGGGCCGTGAAAGGCGTTACAGGATTACACGTAGGACGTTTGGGATGTTGTTGGACTCCCAGACAATCAACAGGGATCCTTGCCGTCCAACAAGCTATGGAGTTGGATCATGATTGGAGGAAACACCCAGCGATAAGGACATTGCCGCGAGAAAGTACGAGTGGAAAGAATTGCTTGGAACATTGTGGGACCCCTTCAAGTAGCGGGAATGGGTGAGCGCATCCTATGGTAGTTCAGCAAAGGATGTCCTGTAAGTTGGACGGTGAATAGGCCACTTTACTTTACATGCAAGTTCAAACTTGTAAATTCGTCGCTTACGTAATAACACCGATCAGTTCATTCTTACTTTTATTGCAAGATCGCAAGAAAAAAACAAACAGCTATTCCTTAGCTAATCGGCGATGGGCAGAATGTCGCATAAAGAGGAAAGAATAATATATATTGCAATATAAACAAGACATCCGCTATAATTCGGCGTTAAAAATTCCGCATGCGTAAGCCGAGGAGGATTTCAAGCGAAAATTCAGCACTTGCGGATGCGGATATCCGTTGCATCCCTGATTTGCATTGGTATCTCCCATGGAGGGAGGAATATATCGAGACGAAATAACGCTAAATCCGTGAAACCTCATCAAAAAACTGCTCTCCTACTGCGCATGCGCGGTGGCCATAGGGATCCCCCCCCCCCTCCCAAAACATTGGGCTGTTTGCACTGTGTCAGCTGATGAGAATACTTAATTTTCTAACATTCTAAAGTTATCTATAATGCAAAGTTGTGTTGCATATGGTTGCTCAAAGAGACAAGATAGGAAATAACCTGGAATAGCGTTTCATAAGTAAGTCACATTGTAATTATCGTTCTTGAAGTATCTGATAGGTAACTGCAACATTAGGACCTATCGCTATAAATTTATTCATTGCTCTCAATAGGATCATATCGTTCTCAAATTTTTGTTGGTGTAGTGTAGACAATTACCATATGTTTATATTTTGCACCTGAAAAGCTAGCCTTATTGTAGACAAGTGTTGAAAATTTAATTTAAGCGGGTCAAGTTTACATCGCGACACAGTGAATATGGTATTCTGCAGGCTTTACTCAAGTTTCAGAAATTAATTGTGATAATTTGTGCTGTGTGAACTGCTAAACGTAATTAAATCAACATTGTTGCCCGAAATGTTGTTCGCGATGCATTTAATGTGTTTAGGTGTGTCTACATAGTTTGATTTTGTAGCGGCAATATTAATGGAAATGTTGGTCGGTTGAAATGCGGTGTGTACCAGAAGAGAACAAACAATTTATTTATTATTAGTTGTTACCTTTTGACTTATGAATGCACTGATTTTTCTAGCAAAATTATATAGGCCACTAACAGCACAATATCTTCTCAGTAAGCTCAGAAACTATGAGGTCTTTTGAACTGATAATTTTTTTAAAAGTTCTAAACATTGACTTAGGGTATTTTTAAGATTTCAGATTTGCGTCGTCTCCATATATTCCTTCCTCCATGGTATCTCCTTGCCGCTTACCGCTTACTGCTTACCGCTTACCGCGCTTAACCAGATCATTACTGGTAGAACCATTGTGAACTTTCATTGTGAAAGTATCAATGACCGTGTGCTGCTAAGACTGCCCTAGCAGAAACAAAGTCTCCAGCGACTCATGTTTGACCACACATCCTGTCGCAATAAGGTTGGCCACCGACCTTTTATTTCGTGTAGTAATGAGTAGGTTTGTAAAAATGTATATGTGTATATCACTGATATGTATGGAGCGTCAGTTCAATTAATCGATTCTTACGTAGATCTCGCATAACAATGGCAGGATAACTTTGACAGTGTGAACTAATATTTCACTGAGAGCTAAAAGATAAACCGGGTCCATGGATACGTTCTTCGTGCCTCCGCGACGGCAAAATAAACTCTGGCTGTCGTCTTCGCAACGTTGTGCTAACCAGAAGTTGTAGAACTGTCTGTTTACGTGCTAGAAGAACTTATACTGTGATTCTAAGGAGCCATGACTGTTGTAATAAACGACGGTGCTAACCGCGGCCTAAACTTACCTCAATTTGAACTTTTACTTAAGGCTTTACGCCTCGTCGACGTCGAGGTCATTAGAGGCGGAATGGGATAGGGGCAAGGAACGAGAAGGAAATCAGTCATGGCCTTTTGAAGGAAGCATCACGGCATTCGCATGGAATGATTTGGGGATACCATGGGAAACCCAAATCTGGATGCCCGGACAGGGTTTCGAACCCGCGTCCTCCGGAATGCGAGGCCAGAACGTGAATATAAAAACTAGGTCAAGATATGACGAAGCAGAAGTGGAGATATAAAACTTACTACCCGGACAATAATATGATAAAATATATTCAAAATTCTATAGATTAAAATCCTGTATATATGTTTCACGAAACTTTTGAAAATTGTAAACAAAGTGTAACTGACTTTAGATTTATAAGAACTCTAATTTTCTGATTTTGAAATATAGTTTATATTTTTTGCAACAAAAAGCACTCAGTTAATCAATCTTCAGTATAGTAGGACTGAGTCGGGCTATCATGCACCGTATTATAGAATTTCATTAAAAAAGGTAACGTGAAATCATTTTTGAAAGACGTGATTTAAGGGCCTCTTTCTTCTTCTTGTCTCTCTTTTTTTTCCTTGTGGCTTTACGCGTTGTCGACGTTGAGGTCATTAGAGGCAGAGGAAAGCATTGGCGCGAGCAACGGGAATTAATTCGGCCAGGGCCTTTTGAAGGAAGCATACCGGCATTCGCCTGGAGTGATTTGGGGAAACCATGGAAAACTCATATCTGGATGCCCTTACGGGGATTCAAACCGGCGTCCTCCCGAATGCGAGGCCACAACGTTAACCGCTCACCCACAATATTCGGTATTATTTTTCTGTTTGTTTTAAAGTATACGCATGAAAAGTTCTGTCGATATCGGATAAAAACTGTGGGTTGAATGAAGAAACATTGGCAAAAAATTATGAGGGTCGAAATGGGTATAGGGGTTGGGTTTCTAAAAACAAATGTTGGCAGTATTTTTCCGTTTATTTTAAAGTATACGTGTGCAATGAGAGTACAGACTCAGCAGCCCCTACGCGTTCCATATTGACCCTACGTCATCGTCCATTACGATTACAGGGGGCACCTCAGGAAACCTACCAAGAACTCGTCGAATCCACGCGACACCGAATCGCTGCTTATTGCGCTCCGAATGTGGGCCACCACGCTATCAGGCAGCTTCTCATAAACTTTGGACCATCGATATATATATATATACCAAAACAGTTGGTTTTGACGGAATTATTTATAAAATTATTGTTCAACAACCGCGGAAGTATGGCCTATCACCTGATTAATAACGGTCCTTCCTTCTTCACTAGATATGCTGAACTTTTTTAAGTCAACTGATTGATGAAGATGACCGAGATGGGATGGTTTACTCCCAGCAAGACGGTGCACCACCTCATTTCCTCACACAAGTATATATATATAAGAGGGTGAATCAAAAAGGACTTTACAACTCTAGAATGATACAGAAATTTGTTTCGATAATTTACAGAATCGGTAGATGTGTCATTTTGTCGCAAAACCTTCAAGTTTGATCAGTACAATATTCCACCACCAAGAGTGCCAGCGTAGTGGACAGTTAAAATGGCTATTTTTACTGGTTCGGAGCGTGCTCGCTATGTATTTTGGTTCCATGAAACGAAATCTGCAACAACTGTTTGGCGTCAATTTCGCACAGAATGCGCTAGAGAACTTCCAAGCAAGCCATCACATTCGTTACAGCTCCAAAAATAATGTGTTTTTTGTCCCTTCCAATTTGAAAGTGTGCGACCCTTCCTTTTTCATGGAGAAAACTGTTACTATTATTGTGTACCTGGATATGCTTGGGAACTTTTTAATTCAACTGAAGATGAAGATGACCGAGATGGGATGGTTTACTACCAGCAAGTCGGTGCACCACCTCATTTCCTCGCAGAAGTTCCAGGTTTCCTCGATAATCGCTTTACAGGTCGGTGGATTGGCCGTGAAGAGCGAATCACATGGCCACCTCGCTCCTCAAGCTTAACTGGATTTGTTTCTCCGGAGTTTCATGGAGATCATATGATCCTTCTCTATCAAACGATTCGAAAAATCGAATCTACGCTGCCATTGCACTAGATGCACTCGATTTGCTGCAACGAGTGTGGGAAGTATTGACTACCGGTGGTATGTTTGCCGCATCAAAAATAGTATCCACATCGAACCAAAATGACAGTTGACACTTTAATCTGAAACTTGAGGTTGTTTGCTACAAAACGACACATCTATCAATTCTGTAAGTTATGTCAATATCATTCCAGAGTTGAAAATTCATTTCTGACTGACTCTGTATATTAATCCGAAGTAGTGCGGAACCGGGATTCATGTCTGAACACAATGCAACTCTGTTCATTGTGTTCAGTGGTTCTGCACTATCTCGGATGACGGTGACCTGGGGAGCGGTCCCGTTCTGACACAGCGGTGTTACTCCTGACATCATGGAGAGAGGAGCCATCGGGCATTGCTTCACATCACTGCTAGTAGTGATTGAGGGTACTAACTGTATGCCACGAACATGCTGCGTCCTCTTGTTTAACCCCTAATGCGACAGTGTTTATCAGTAGGACAATACTCTCACACAAACGGCACGTGTCTCTATGAACTGTCTGCGTGATGTTGGGGTACTACCGTGGACCCCACTGGACCAGCTCTGACGTCAACTCCGTCCCAGTGCCAGCCAGCATCCAGGATCTCAAGGACCAGATACAACAGCTGAGGGCCAGCTTGCGTCAGGAGAGCTTCACAACCGAATCTGCGCATTCATCGAGACCTGAGGGGTTGTAACATCGTAATATTGCAAACTGTTATTGTTTTTAATGCAGTTAATTAATTAATACTAGTTCGGACCCGGTCGCCACCAACGAAATGTTGGAAAATGTTCTGAAATGTTTAGGTTTCAATATAATAGGTCATAAGCATCTGCAAGAAAACAAACACTTTTAATCGTCACTAGATGCTTTCTGTGACCACCGCTTTAGAAATTGGCCGTGAACTTTAATCGTGACTTCGTATTCCTAAAGATGCAGGTTCTTGCGTTTGTTAACACTGCCACTCTCCCGATTATGCTTTGATTACTGACAGTTATTAATTACGCGAATTCACCAACACAGTTGTTCACAATGAAGTGGCTGTCTTTATTACTATGTATCACTGCTTACTTTCACTGTTCTGACTATTTATCCTCACGCACTTATAAAAGCATACTTCGCTTTATTTTCTGCGCCGAACTCAATACCTGCGCTGCCTCCCGGCCAAAGGCATCCGCTCACCTTCGACTCCCCATCTAGACTACTGACTTTGTCACGTGACCTTTCCGCCACAGAGATACCTTGTATCCTGACAGGGTGAAACGTCATACAGTTTAGTGGGCTCATACTGCCAAATTCTTCGTAAATTTAACTCGATTTCGTAATAAGTAAATAACTACACACGTTCCCTCTCAACCCGTAAAGTCTGATTTCGTCTCTCCTATTCTTCGAGCTACTTCACTATAGAATTAGTTCAAGTGACGATATCAAAGACTTTATTAATTGGAATTTTAAGCCTTTTTCGTATTCATATTAGAAGGAAATAAAGTTTTGGGTTTATATTTGGGTGTTGGTAATTATTGTTTTTTTTTCGGCTTTAGGGCGCGTCGACAACTAGGTCATTAGCGCCCTAACGGTAACATAGAATGACAATGTGTGTTGGTAGTTGGAGTGATTCCACATCCAGTTACGACTATGTATTACGAGCACAGATCGCAATGGTGTTTCAAGCTGAACACCGTTTGTTAGCAGCCGTTTTAACTGTGTTCATTCGTCACACGCGTTTCGCCATTGTCGTACGGGGCATCGTCAGTGATTGTAAATATACACAGTGTTATTGTAATATATCTGTCAATCACAATCCAATATGTAATTCACCGAGCCTAGTGGGCGAGTCTGGCATCGGGAGGACGTGGGTTCAATCCAGAATTCGGATGCTTTCGGTTCCCAAAATCACTCCAGGCAAATGGGTCCTATGAAAAAGGAATTTCAGAATTCCTTTCTGTTCCTTGGCCCGTCCACTTCCTGCTCTAATTACGTAGACGTCGACCAGCCGTTAAGCCCGAAGAAAAAAAAACATAGTTGCAGCTATGGTATATAAGTCTACAACAGTTCGTTTTGCACGTCTATAGTCGCGTATTAAAATACTTGGTTCAACGTGCTGACTAATTTATTTCGAACATTACAATGTTTATTTTTAGATTCGTCGAAGTTTGCACTTGTGTGATGGTTCAAGTGTCCGCACAACTGTTTTATTTGTTTGTACAATTTTGCCAAACGTAATTTCATTTCTTGTTCTATTGTACTTGCGTTCACTGTATTTTAACACTTCTCTCTGTTTATGAGATTGTGGCAGCTATTGTGGTTTCCTTATTGTTTGTCATTGTCTGTGTTGATTTTCATGTGTTGTGGTTGCTCTCTGCAACTTGTTTCTTACACTCGTGAATTGCTTTCAAAATATTTAATTTAATGGCGATGGAGCGAAAGCTCCGGTGGCCATTTCCTACACACCCATTTCTCTCCTTTCCTGTACCCACCTGCTTTTGCCCTCTACAAATTTCAACTTTAAATTGTTTCACCGTTTTTGTTAAATTATTCATCAATTCTCTTGGTAACTTATTCCAATCCTTGACCCCCTTACCCAAATAAGAGAATCCTCCTACACCCTTGTGCCTGAAATCGAGTACCCCCTTGTCATCATGGTCATCTTTTCCCTTCCATGCATTACTTCTAATTCTTACACCTATATCTTTACACGCGTCGTCACTAATATACACTTTGTACACTCCCACGACTCTCTTAACCCTCCTCCTGTCTTCCGATGAATCCCATTCCAGATGTTTTGTCATATCTGTTACTGATTGCGTTATGCGATAATTTCCAGAGACAAATCTAGGAGCCCTTTCTTTAGGGGTGTTACGAATATTCGCATCCGCATCCGCAAATGCGGAATATTCGCATTAATTCAGACATCTCCATCCGCATTCACATCCGCATCAATCAATGCGGAGTTTTTACGGATGCAGATTCACATCAACAAGTAACTGCATGTAAAGATGCCATGATGTTAGGTTCATCGAGCGAAGATGAAGGATAAGGAGAACCGGACAACAGTAGCCCCGATGCTCTTCTCCGCAAAGAATTAGTTATTTATCGTAACAAAAAAAGACTGGATTTAGATGAAAATCCACTTAATTGGTGGAAAGTTAACCGTTGTGAATTTAAAATTCTCTCCAAATTAGCATGCAGATATTTATCACCTCCACCAGCCAATGTTCCCAGCGAACAACTATTTAGTGGAGCTGGGTTAATATATAATCCACTCAGAAACAGTTTGGAAGCTGAGAAAGCTTCAATATTGCTATTTATTAAATATAACTCACCAATTTTTAAGTTAAATTATTAAACAAAGATTTTTTATTATGAAATTCGAAGCTTAAAATTCTGTTAAAACTTGTGTAATTTTTTTCTAAAAATATGATTAAATAAATAAAAAGTTAAAATTAAACTGATTTTCAGTTATTTATGCATTTAAAATTTAAATAATTATCCTTTTAAAATCCCAAAATCCGCATCCGCATCGAATCCGCATCCGCGGATGTGAAATTCTAATAATCCGCATCCGCATCTGCATCCGCGGATGTCTAAATTTTTACATCCGTAACAACCCTGCCTTTCTTGCACTCTCTCAAACTCCTATATATGATACTCAAAATGTAGATCCCGTACTGCACTACCACCCATATTCAAGCAATGGTCTAATCAAACTTTGTAACCCAATTGCTTTATTTCTCTCGTACATCCCATCATCACTGTCTCCAACCAGTGCATAATTTTGAAACCTGTCCAATGTGCCCAGTTAAGCTTGTTATCAAATGTAATGTCAAGATATTTACATTTCAAGTCTTGAACAAGCAATTCCTTTACCACCTTATAATCATAATCAACCTTTAGTCCAGCCACGTGATGACTGTAACGCCACCTGGTCTGGGAGCAGTGGAACGCACACCTGCCCAGTGTTAATCACACTGCAGCGTATTGAGTGATGCTGTATGACGGGCGGACGCACATACCGATTGTATCAGATCCCGTGAGGAACGCCAGCCGCGGAGAACATACCGAGCGAGCACAATAAACCACTCACACAGCAATACCTGTCGCCTCTGGAATTCGCAGCATTACTTTCAGTGGCCCTATGTGTAACCCAGTACAAAGTGCAATTATCCTGAACGGTTAACGCTTTGGCCTCACATTCGGAAGGACGCGGGTTAGAATCCCCGTCCGGGCATCCAGATTTTGGATTTCCATGGTTTCCCCAAATCACTTCAGGCGAATGCCGAGATGTTCCTTCAAAAGCCATGGCCGAACTCATTCCTTGCCCCCAGTCCTTTCCCGCCTCTAATGACCTCGACGTCGACCAGGCGTAAAGCCATAAGCAAGAAGAAAAAAAGAAATATCATACTCTATTATATGCTACTTAGCCATATAGTTTCTGTCCGTGTTTAATACTTATACGCTGTTACAAACTCAACAGAAATTCTTTAAATCGTAAAGCGCGAGCCCTTAGTATCAAACACAGGTGAACTTCGTGTCTCAGTCACATCAGATTATGTGGTCATGAACTCTGACCCTTCAAATTAATTTCTGTCATTGTTAGGTTCTGACTGAAGCATTTTGATTAAAATCGACTTTAAGAGTCCCAGAAACCGTCAGCATCAATACTTATACCACATCAAGCCACCCAGCCACGCAGTTGGCCCTACAAACTTAAACACTGGACAAAATAAGCATTTACCACGCCGAACCCGCCACCATACCCCACACACGATCAAGGGTAGACCCCTAGTAATTTAATAAGAAATCACTGATTCAGTCTTGTGGAGCCATACCTTGTGAGCCCCCTATCACATTAGCCTCGTCCCCCACCCTCCCCCACCTTTTTTGGGTCTTTTTACCTTGTCGACGGCGAAGTAATTAGAGGTGCTAAGGAATGCGTGTAACGAGCGGGAAGGAATTCCGGTATGGCCTTTGATGGAGCCATTTTGTCAATTGCTGGATCGGTTTCTGGAAACCGTGGAAAACAGACCTCTGTATGGCTGGACAGGGATTCGAACCCCCGTACCCTCTGTGACGGGACGTCATTCAGTATAATGTTTTAGTTTCAAAATCATGTAAGTTTTCTAAGTTTCACAGCAGCCAGACGTCGAGTAAGCACGTCTTTTTGTTCGACTTTCTGCCGATCGACAGTTCAGGTTGCAAGCTACACGTGCAGTGCTGAGCATGCAAGCAAATAGTTTACCAGCAAGCTAGAATACATTGATCAGTCTCACTTATTCACTGACGAGCAGCAAGTTAACTTCTAGGCCTCGGAGATAGATATTCACTGCACCAACCTTACCACTCTCTGTTAGTTGTGAACTGTAGGGCTAAGTTTCATCCCTAGGATCAGTATCACTGGTTACGGAAAACCTCCCTATCTTGTACAACATCAACTGATTTACGGTTCAGTACAGATTAATTTTTTTTTTTTTTTGTAACTGCTTTACGTCTCTTTTAACATCGAGGTATTTAGAGACGGGAAAGGATGGGGGGCAAGGATGGGGGCAAGGAATGGGAAGGAATTCGGCCATGGCCTTTTTGAAGGAAGCATCCCGGCATTTGCCTGGAGTGATTTGGGTAAACCATGGAAAACCCAAATCTGGATGCCCGGACGGGGATTCGAACCGCCGTCCTCCCGAATGCGAGGCGAGAACGCTAACCGTTACACCGCCCCGCTCGGTACAGATTAAATGAGGTTTCCTGAAACATTGTTTCATTCAAGTAACTCATAGCTGTCTGCTCCCTCTCCTAGATACAAGTTACCCTCGATGCTCATGTTTATTTACTAGCACAAGAAAAGAAGAGGATAGGTTCAAGAATTCAAGAGCAGAAGATACACGAAGAAAGTCGGCGCAAGTAAAAGGGCATAGTAGGTTAACCCCTTAGAACCCACGTGTCAGTCATCCTGGCACACCCAATCAATAGTTAAACACCATCCTACAGTTAGGGTCAGCAAATCTCGACTGCGAGGCCAAACCGTTGCCACTCACTCACCAGGTTCGGTCATTTTGTTTCAACTATACGTAGCCTACCAAATATGTTTTTCTTTTTTTCCGTTGGCTCAATGGCTGTGACTGATGTCCCACTACCTTCGGTAGATTTACTTCTACAAATCTGCTTTGGGGATTTGTTTTGAGACACTTTTTATTTGATTACTTTCAGAGGAAAAACCAAGGCTGTGATTATCTGACATGATCTTAATGGTGAAAAAGTGTAGTGTTTGTGTGCTGCGTTTTCTTATGTTTGCTGGTATAATATACTAAGGGACACTTCGTATTTGTGCCATTGTTGTTCCTATTGTTTCGGCTCTTCCATGTCTGGATTCATTTAGTTTCCTATGGAATTTTCCGGTAGTATTGTAGATCTCTGTATTTAGGGAGCGTGCACAAACTACGTGGCTCGGTCCAGGAGGGGGGGGGCTGGAAGGGTACGCTGGGCTACATGGGGGGAGGGGCGGGGGTTCCGAGCCAGGCCACGTAGCTTTCTTTTCATAACATTTTTCACAGTTAAAATGAGGAACAGAACTCACAACAGCATGTGAATATTTATTTCTCTCAGTTAATTATCTCCGTATGTAATTTAGAATAGTCTGACTGCATAAAACATTACAAAACATCTTCTGGAATCAAAAGGGAAAAAAGCTACGTGCTACCTGGAAGGGGGTGGGTGTAGAGGCAAAAGCCACGTAGGGCTACGTGGGGGGGAGGGGGGATTCACAGGAGGCCAAAATGGAGCTACGTGGTTTATGCACGCTCCCTTATTAGTGGAATATTTGTCTCGTGTAGAACAACTATTGGTGTGTATCTCGGTGGGTTGATTATCATTCTTAGACTTCTGTTTTGGATTATTTGAATACGCTGTAAGTTGGATTGGCTTGCTACCCCCCCTCTCCCCTCCCCTCCCCAATCTGGCATCCGTAAAGTAAGGAGGGGAGTATGATAGATTCGTATCGTTGTGTCCGTTCGTAGTTGTTGCTTCGTAGCATTGGTAATAAGTTTGAAATTATTACTAGACTTTTAGTCTTCCTGTCTAGAATATGTTAGCCAGATACCTGTGTTACTACAATCGTATGAGATTTTGGCCCATCATGTTCAGGCTCTCGTTTATTTGTGGCCTTTTTCCGGTAAAATAAATGCGCACGCGTTTCCTAGGGCTAATTTTGAATTTATAGTTTTCGCACGGAGTGTACATCGTATCATCGGTATTCGTTTGTGAGAAATCGAAGGTTAAATGTTACAAATTGCTGAATGTATAGCAGTAAAGAAGACGTTAAACATTAATGACTGAATATAGGTGCACATTATTTTAAGGCATTGTTTCCCGTTCTATGGATCGTAAATTCAATTCCCGTGTAAGATTATTTTAATTTCTGACACTGTTCTTCTTTGTTACTATTCGCTGTTTCTTGCATCACAAATTTGGTTTTACAAAAATTGACTATGATAAACTCTAGCTGTACGAAATAATAGATTTCGATTTTGCTCTTTCAAGTCGTTTTGACTTATTTATTCTAGAAGGGAAGAAAGAAGATTGTTTTAAATTTGTTCATATTGAAAGCAGCAACCAGTCACAATTTGTTATTATTAATATTTTTTTATTTAACCATTACCGCTTTCGAGCAAAATGCCCATTATCAGATGGTTTCAATTTTTAATGTATTTAATATGCAGATGCAAAATTCGAACGTGCGTTCTATAACAATAGAAAAATAGCTTTTATTGAACGAGAGTAATATAATTTTGGGTTGATGAAGGTTAATCTTAAATGCATTACTTACGTTAGATATCTGAATATTACATTCAATAAATGCTACTTTTCTGTTGTTATAGAACGCACGTTCGCATTTTGCATCTGCATGTTAAATACATTAAAAATATAAACCATCTGATGATGAGCATTTTGCTCGAAACTGGTAATGGTTAAATAAAAAATATTAATAATAACAAATTGTGACTGGTTGCTGCTTTCAATATTAATAAATTTGATACCACAGTCGCTGATTTCCACAAATCCATCATGGACAAAATATTAACATTGTTTTAGTTCTTTTGTTAGACAACAGTCAGTGTGTCCTGTCTTGGTTGTTTTGCTGCCCGTTGTGATCGAAGCTGCGGACAAAAGATGGTGAGCTATAAACTTTTTTCTCTTCATGTTGATTACAAATTTCATCTATTATTGTTAATAACTTTACGAATACACTATCTCAGCCAAAACAGAATCTATCAGCCTTGTTTACTACTTCGTGTCACAGACTCTTACTATTGCATTAACTGTTATATTAATTGGATGTCTTACGATTAACTGCAGAAATTGAAACCTCTCATGCTATCATGTGAATACCTCACAACTAGATGATAATTTCGAAATCTCTAAACATGTTGCTGTATGGAGTCCCAAATCCAGAATAAATCTTAATAAACTGTGTCAACTTTTAGTAAAGCAAAACGTGAGCTGTGGCAATTGATTGACCTCCTGTCTTCAGAGCACAGTAGTCAACACACCACTCAAAACTTGTGAACTCAGCGCATCGCGAACAGAGAAAAACTCCGCCTTTCCCTGCAGGCGATTGCTGGATGCTCCCGCTATATTACCGAAAAGTCATCGGGCCAAAATGCAGGTAACTGGCACCCTTGCAGTGCACGAAGAATAACACTCAGAAAATAAACCTGGGCTAGATGTCTCCCTGTATACAAGAGTTTTTTTTAGTCCAATGATTATGTTTCGTCTTCTATTTGTATTAATATATATTGTTTGGTTTGTAGGTGGGCATATTTTGGTATATAAGTTTCCATATGTCTATAACGTTTGGTTTTTTTTTAACGACATTCATGTTTGATTTTGACATGGCTCAAGAAAGGCCGATAGAAAATATCACTAAATACGAACAAAATTGTAAGGGAAATAAGATGTCCGCGAATCAACGGACAGAGCTCCACAGAGATATTAATATTATTTGAATGTATTCCTGACATCTTGCTCGCCGCGGAACTAATGACTTAATAACAATTTGTATCCGAATATTACGTCTCATTGTGGGGTCATTATAAAATTTTGATCGATCAGCTGTCAGCCGAAGCGAGGTAGGCCTTCGGTATTTTAAATTCAAATGTGAATCACGATTAAAATTTCAGATTCAGTATCGTGCGTTAAGAACAGGGTGACTGGAATACTCTGTCACTTCGAGTGGAGGGCAAGCCATCTTATTTAGAATAGCTCCAATTACATATTCAGTTGAAAACGTCGGAGACATAAATTTGTACGCCCAGTGGACGCGTGTGTCACGTGTTCTTGTTGAATTAATTTGGTTTTTGATAAATGAATTATGTGGGTTCGCATTAGCGGGCGTTATTAAATCACGCCAGGATTTGGGAGTCAGATGGCCGGGTGTTCGCTTCGGGACGAGTATCTCAAATTATATTTCCATTGTTTCGTAACGAGGAGGGTCTAACGTGGTTTGCATTGCGTAAACAGGACTGGAAGAAGGACTGTAGCGGACTTACTAAGTGGGCCACACGTGTCCGCATACCGACCTGGGTCTGGTCAGTGCTAAACTAAAATAAAACAAACAAGCGGATAAAGTGCTCATGAAAAAATGAAACTGCCCGGTTCTTGATGCAATCCTCCACCTATTCCTTTCTTGAGCTAACCTTCGGGAGGACGGCGGTTCGAATCCCCGTCCGGGCATCCAGATTTGGGTTTTCCATGGTTTCCCCAAATCACTCCAGGTGAATGCCGGGATGCTTCCTTCAAAAAGGCCATGGCCGAATTCCTTCCCATTCCTTGCCCCCATCCTTTCCCGTCTCTAAAGACCACGTTGTTAAAAAGGGACGTTAAACTGTTACAAAAAAAAAAAAAAAAAATTGAGCTAATCTCTTCGCCTCAACATACTAGGGAGCGTGCAAAAACCACGTAGCTCCAGTTTGTCCTCCTGTGAACCCCTCCTCCCCCTCACGTAGCCCTATGTGGCTTTTGCCTCTAACCCCCCCCCACGTAGCACGTAGTTTTTTTCCCCTTTTGATTCCAGACGACATTTTGTACTGTTTTCCCTTGTCAGACTATTGTAAATTATATACGGAGGTAATTAACTGAAGGAAATAAATATTCACATGCTGTTGTGAGTTCTGTTCCTCATTTTAACTATGAAAAATGTTATGAAAGGAAGGCTACGTGGCCTGGCTCGTAACCCCCCCTCCCCCCACGTAGCCCAGCGTAGCCTTCCAGGCCAACCACCCCTCCCCTGGACCGAGCCACGTAGTTTGTGCACGGTCTCCTACTTACAACCTACGTCCTCAGTTGTTCCCACCACATATTCTAATCATTGTTTTCCTCTACAATTTATTCACTCGGCAGTTCCCTCCTCTAACAATTTAACCAATCCCGTATTTGAGAAAATGTGTCCCAGCATTACGTCTCCTATTTGAGTAAGACTATTCCAAAACATTCTTTCCTCACCCATCATTTCCATTTTTTTTTGTTATGGCTTTACTCCTCGTCGACGTCGAGGTCTTTAGACACAGGAAAGAACGGGGGGAGGAAGAAACGGGAAGGAATTCGGCTATGGTCTTTTGAAGGTGTAAGTGGGTAAACTATGCAAGCATACACCCGGTAATTTTAAAACGACTATGGTTCCAAAATGTTCGATGCTCCAGGACACTATACACCAGTATATCTAGACTAAAATTTGGGCATGCACGCTTCAAAAAGCATCTATATAGGATCGATGTTGTAGACGATCCATACTGTGAATGTGGTCAGGAAGAAGACTTTAACCATATATTCTTTCGATATCCCTAAAAAAAGACATATCCGACAACCTTACTAAGAAACTGGTGCAGCTGGGGCAGCAACTGCTAACAAATGTTTCTACTCTGTTAGCCACTAGCAAATACAAAATCTTATCCCTCATGTACTATTTCTTACGGCAAATCAAACTGGAATTATGAAAATAGCTTCATTAATAAGTGTAACAGACAAATCCTATCACTGCAAGGCTCACTATGTATTATAAAGGTTTTAATGTATATCTTTACCGTGTAAAACCAGTGTTGTTTTTGTTCTTTGCACCGAAAGTAGTATACAATTTGTCATTTTAACCTGTACAATGAATTATGTAACCAAAACTTCAATGTAAATTTTGTACCTTGTAAACTAAATATTTTATTGTACAGAATGTACCAGCCACATGTAATCTAATCATGTAAATGGAAAATGGCTAGATGGCCTGCAGGGCTGAAAGCCAAATAAAAAAGAAAGAAAAAAAGTGTCCTTTGCAACTGACAGCTCTGAAAGGTTGGCCGAGTGGTTGATTTGTGGAAGTTTGAGAAGAGTTTACTAACCTCGTGGCGTTCATGTAGCTGAAGGAATCTCTGGTATCTTGAAACGAAGTTCTTCTGTCCAGTCTAGTGAGCTACTAAAGAAGATGTTAAGTCAGGATTAATTTGACACCAGCTGATTAACAGGTTCAGCAAGTCAGCATAAGGAAGACTAGCTCGTGTTGAGTGGCTAGTTGAGAATTTACCCAGATAAATGAATACAGGCGACTAACAGTTTATAGAATCCCCTTTTTTAATGATCATTGAAGACTGTAGACAATACAGTTGAACATGAACCGAGCGTGGTGGGTGAACGGTTAGCGCTCTGGCCTCGCATTCGGAAGGACGCGGGTTCGAATCACCGTCCAGGCAACCAGATTTGGGTTTTTCCATGGTATCCCCAAATCACTCCAGGCGAATGCCGGGATGCTTCCTTCAAAAAGGCCTTCCCGTTCCTTGTCCACAGTCCCATCCCACCTCTAGTGACCTTAGCCGTCGACGAGGCGTAAAGCAATAATTAAAAATACGAGGTGCGTCCAGAAAGTAAGTTCCGTTTCAATTTATCTCCGCTGCAACGCTGCGATTGCAGTTCCGCACATGCGCTGTAGACGATGTGTATCAAGGGAAGAACGTGCGCCATTTGGAGATCGCTGTCAGTTACGTACGCTTTGTTGTGCTTGTTTGAAATGTCGGCGTTGATTGAAAATCCCGCCGCCTTTGAAATCAGGTCTGTGATTCGGTTTCTGAATGCGAGGAAAGTGAAACCAAGTGAAATTTATCGGCAAATTTGCGATGTTTACGGACCAAATGCGATGAGTGATTCGATGGTGAGAAGATGGGTCCGACAGTTCAATGGAGGGCGTAGTGATGTGCACGATGAAGAACGAAGTGGGCGTCCACCTTTGGTTACAGAAGAACTGGCAAGACTTTCATCTGTTCTTACATCTCAAGTCTTTCCTTGGCGGTCATCACTTCACCAATGACGACGAGCTGAAAGAAATTGTTTCCAACTGGTTGAAGACACAGGCGGCAGATTTCTATGAAGAAGGTATACAAAACCTGGTGCCACGCTATGAAAAAT
Source organism: Vandiemenella viatica (assembly GCA_031002005.1). Lineage (NCBI taxonomy): Eukaryota > Metazoa > Arthropoda > Insecta > Orthoptera > Morabidae > Vandiemenella > Vandiemenella viatica. The sequence goes on along the minus strand of CM061920.1, from coordinate 17,155,156 downwards.
GCCTGCAAAATTTCGGCAGTTATGTGGAAAAGTAGTTTAAGAGTTGTAGAATTTTGTGCAATAAAAATTTCTTCTGTATCTGTGTACAATTTCATTTTATTACCAAACGGAACTTACTTTCTGGACGCGCCTTGTATATATATATATATATATATATATATATATATATAAAGATAACATGATATACAAGGAGCTGTCCCGCTGTGCTTATGACCGATGCTTCTGCATCTAATTGAAGACAGACTGAATGACTGAACAACTATTAGTTGCCTGAATGGCTAGATGGAATGCCTGGCCCCATGATGATACGAAGGCCTACATGGTGTACAGACCGAAGCATAAGGAGTCGGCTTAGTTGTCAGTTACCCATAATGACTCGATGAAAGCTGCTCGCGGACTGAGAGCAAGAAATGTGTCTTTACTTAAGAGGTAAACTCTATCGACGTCATAGCCAATTCAAATCTGTGCTGCTGGTTGACTCAGCGTATCAGCAGGTTTTGTGAACAAGTGCGCCCTGATGTAGCATTTACAAGCCTGGTTTGGCTGCCCCTAATTCCATCGAATATTATATTTACTAAATTCTATAATTATTAAACAATAAATTCTTAGGATCCAAATACGCCCCTGACAAAGGAAACATCCCCACTTTCACCTTAAGTGATTTGTGGAAACAATGGAAAATCCAAATCTGGATGCTGTTCGCTTAGTTTTGAATATCTATTATATTCAAGAGGGTTTTTGTGTCATTGCTAGTTTTACTTAGTTTGGTGGTTTTAACAGTGCCTGCAATTTCTATGGCTAATAATCGATAAAGGCTAAACAGAGTGACATCTGGTATTCATTCGCGCGAGTTATTACTTCGTGGATCACATCCAAGTCATCCATGAAGTAATAAGTCGAGCGATTGAATGCCAGACACCACTCTGTTTGGCCTTTATCGACTTTGAAAAAGCTTTTGATTCAGTCCACCATTCAGCAATCATGCAAGCCCTTCTAGAACAAGATGTGAATCCAGGCTATATCAACATACTATATAACATCTACAGCACTTCCACTGCCTTTGTCAATATCGCTGAAGCCACCGAAGAGTTCCCAGTAGAAAGAGGAATAAACCAAGGAGACTCTATATCCCCCAAGCTATTCACATCAGTCCCGGTGTTGGCAATGTCAAAAATCCAATGGCAAAACAGAGGATTTAGAATAAATGGAATAAGTCTCAACAACTTAAGATTCGCTGATGATATAGTTTTACTTTCAAATAGTCTGGAAGAGCAAAAAGAACTGATAAATGAACTAGAGGCAGCTTGCAGAGAAGTGGGCATCAAAATAAAACTGACAAAAAAATAATGAAAAACAAATATACTGATAAAGACAAAGACAAGGCATACACGAAAGAAGCTGATATTGAGTCCGTAGAACACAACATCTATATTGGCCAACTGATGAATGGTGACTCAAAGTCTGAGATATACAGACGCATAAAGCTGGGCTAGAGAGAATACGGAAGAAATTTCATAGTTTTTAAATAAAACTTACCAGCACATCTTAAAAACAGGTATTTCATCATGTGTGTTACCGGTACTCACATATGACTGCCAGACTTGGACCCTAAACAGTCAAATGAAGCAAAAACTGACAACTGCCCAGTGAAGTACGAAAAGAGGAATGCTCGGCTTTGCAAAAAGAGACAGGAAAAGAGCCGTCTACATTCGTTCGATAACCAAAATGACAGACATCTTAGAAAGAGTGACGATCCTAAAATGGCAATGGGCTGGTCATATTGCTCGAAAAAGAGACGACAGATGGATTACGGCAGTTCTGGATTGGATACCAAGGAACCTGAAGAAAGAGGAAGACCCCCGGATCAGACATACGACGAGTAACAGGCGTGAACTGGAAGAGAGTTGCTCAAGATCGATCAGCCTGGAAGGAACTAGAACCAAATTATGTAACATTAAATTGTAAAATATAGCTCACATGGCTTAAAGATTAAAAAATATATATATAATCAGCAATTTGTATGTGGTTTTCACAATTTGATTTAAAATCTGAGATATATCTAATGACTCTATGTGACCGTGGAACGAAGCAATAAATGATAATTCGTTCTTACGGAGAAGAGAGATAGACGCCACAGACCTCACTGCATCTCTAATGAAGAGTCTGTGACAGTCCCTAAAATCCTTACTTTGGATGAAATTGTATTTTATGTAACAAGCTAGGTATGGAGTAAAAATGATTTTGCATGTTTTCCTTGGAATTGATTGTTAATTGGTGTAAATGGACTTTGTTTTATGAAAATAAATTAAGTAAATACTAAGTAATACGTTAAAGGATAGAACTATGCAAGAATAATTGATTCAATGTTTGTAATTCCAAGTATTAAGGTGAGCTACGATGTTTAGAGGACAATTTGCGACAGTTTAAACTGATTTATGTGTATAATTTTGTGTGTAAATGTGTTTAATTTTCATATCTGTGCATTTTGTAATGATTGTAATTGATTTTGATTGTTTTTAATATGTTTTTAATTGTTTAACTATTGTCAGAGTTAGAGAAACATCTGTCGGAAGCCTTTGTATATTCTGGAACTTTCTATGGAACTTATATAAGCGATCGGCTGAGATCTTTGAAAGTAGTATTGAGTGTAATCGCTGGAGCTTGTGTTTACATGTGCAACCAGTATCTTTGGAGTCTGATGTTGTACGAGAAATAAAAACAGTTAAAATCTGAAAGGTATCTGGACTAATTATTTCATCATATATAATAATCCTTCAAACCAGATAAACACTACACCCTTCCGATTTTGTTAATAAATATTTTTTATTATGTAACTTTGGTAATTTATTTATTCAGTTTTCTGAATTGTAGTACGGTAAACTTTAAACAAACCACTACGTCACAAATTAAAACTCCAATAAGCGAAACGCAATTCACGAATTTAATTTACACTTTTATTTACAAAGCTACTACATCCCAAACTTTTATACTTTTCAACTAGTAGAAACACAAAATGCAAACAAGTAACTATGCAACCAAGTTCCGCTCGGGCGAAGCAGTAAGATCATACTAGTTCTATGTATATATATATATATATATATATATATATATATATATAGAGAGAGAGAGAGAGAGAGAGAGAGTCTCTATCCCTCTTCCCTCCAAATAGGAATGTTTCAGAACGAACCCTTACAGATCTAGCTAGTAATCCAGATATTCAAGTCACCGTTAATCACCTTTGACATTAATAAGTAATTTTTTCTTTCGACGAACTAATTTATATCACTCCGTGAAATTCTTTTTGTATCAAACCAACCTTGAAGGGTCTAATAATGACCTATCGCATGGTCAAATGTCAACCACGTTACTACACTTATTGATGTTGTCCATGGGGCTCATGTAAAAGATTGAGGGGTTACTAAAAAAATAACAATACAGATAACGCGTTATTTGGGTGAAGAAATCTGTGATGAATGATGGTTCTAGATCCTGTGACGTTTATAACCTGCGCTTATCAGACTAAATTCAAAGAAGCGATGCAACGGAATCAAATAATCTCACTTATATTACAAGTTGGCTACACACATACCTTACCCAGAGCAAATGAACTCCCCTTTTTCCACCGGGCGTGGTGGGTTAGTGGCAACGCTCTGGCCTTGCTTTCGGGAGGACAAGGGTTCGAATCCCCGTCCGGCCAAATGGATTTCGGTTTTCCGTGATTTCCCAAATTCACTCCAGGCGAAACCGGTATGGTTAATTTATTTTTTATTTATTTATCAATCTTGTTTCATGGATCCCTGCTGAGAAAGGACCTCTGGGATGTGAAACATGCATGGTTAATACACATACATATAATAGTAAAAACAATTATTCGTTCCAAAGACAAATAATGAGAATAACAATAAACATTAATTTTTACAACTAAATTTTGCAAAAGTCATTTTGAATACAATTAATTAATTTGTTAAAATTCTTGAATGGAGTAGAAGGAGTTGCCAATAAGATAATCTCTCAGTTTTTCATTAAATATATCTTTATTATCTGCAAACTGTTTTATACTCTAGGGAAGTTTATTAAACAGATGTATACCAGAATAATTAACTCCTCTTTGTACTCAATTTAAAAGGCCATGGATGAATTCATTCCCAATCATAGCCAAAAGTCCTTTCCCGCCTCTAATAACCTCGACGTCGACGGGACATAAAGCCACACGAAAAAAAAGACAACCTTTTCTCATTTAACACGCATGCTCAATGACATGTCAACAAGTGGAGTTATGTAGTGCTGTCAAGATATTTTTGAACTGTTCTGTAAAGCAATGCAGATTGTCCGCCAGATTCTTGAAGAAGTAGCCACAATGTCTTTATACATCTCCGCTGCTCCTGTTTCAAAAGCACCATAACAACACTGAATTACACCGCCGCCCAACACAAGAGCTGTGTTCCTGTCGCCACTGCGCATGCGCGTGGAGTTAGTCTGAGGTATGGCGGGTATGTAGCTAACGTGTCACATACGCGACATTAATTAGTTCCGCTACGTGGCGTCTGTACGGCAGTGTTGCCACTATTAAAGCTCCAGATTTTTGTGTTTATCGCTCGTCGACGTTGAGGGTTTAAAGCTCCATCCGTTGTATATCAGTACAAGACAATCCGACTGCTCATCCACAGCGTGAACATATCACCAGTGGTCCTGAAAGTCAAAATGCGAAGTCGCCAGAGATGTCCACTAATATCAGTATATTTGTACCCAAAATCGGTACATCAAAAAAAAAAAAATACAATCCAAATAACTACAATTCGCCTGGAAGTTTGGCACAAGCATATGACGCACAAACATGAAACGAATGGCATATCCAGTTAAGTATAAAAATATTGCGAATTTCGTTTTGCAGCAATGTTACTACAGAATTGTTACACCCATCATTATATTTGCCCTATCAGATGCAATACTCTTTAGATTATTTTTATATGGAATATGATTGCTTCTAAAAAAAAGTTCATAATTTGTTGAAGTAAGGATACTGCATCACTAGCTTCTAATGGAATAGAAAAGAATCTTTGATGCGATTCTTTTTTTGCTTATATTATGAGTAAGCAAAAGTGTTTGGTTCAGCTAAGCTCAGTTGACTCCTCAGCAATAAGTGAAAACTTAGTTTTCCGCTGATCTTCACATAAATTATCACAACTTTCTTTACCTATAATCTGGTCAATTATGGTGTGCGTTCTCACGGTCGAACATTTTATTTCTTCTGCAATTTCTTAATCGGGACAAACGGACTGTATCACTTTCGGTACGTGCTCCATAACGGTAACTGGTAGACTATGTTCCGCATCAAACGGATCTAATCTTATTTCACCTGGAAATTATAAAAGAATTAAAAAGGCGTATGTATACTATGGGAGTCGTACAATACAAAATAATATAACAATGTAAATAAAAAAATGAAATATTTTTGCCGTGTTTAACTTGTATATCACGTTTTTGTTACAGTAAATGAAGATAACTTTGTGATCTTATATTCTTTGATGACACGGAATGTGCTTGTGAAGAATTGTGTTTATTCAGATCGTCTTTCCTTGATGTAATATTAATGTCCTGATTACAACTCTTACAGTAGGCATAGTTTTTGCTTTTTCGATCTCTTTGCAGCCAATATGAAAATTCTTCTTCCCATTCTATTCTATAAAATGATACGTTTTTTCCCACTCGCGCTTGTACTCAATCCTTCTTCTGACGCCATTTTGACTTAGTAACACGAAGAAACTTTATCACCTAAGTGATGAAAACTAATGAAAAAATAAAATGCTGATTCTCCTTTATATAGACAATAGAATTAGCTCTGGAATTGCCTACAAATCTTGAAAATGTAGGGCACAAGAATATTCCCCAAAATAGACCGGGAACATTCTGTAATAGATAACTACTTATAATGTAATCGATAGAAGGAATTTTACGTAAAACATAAACGAAAAGGGTTGCCTACTTGAAAATGTGAAATCGGTAAAAAAATCTGGATTTTTTTTTTGTATTCTCAGAATCGTTCAAAAATCGTTATATTTCTGTAGGAAAGACCCCATATCGGTAGAAATTCCAAAAAATCTGTAGGTTCGAGACCGCTTCTTCGCAGCAAGCAGCAGTTCCTGCCGATCCGTTCCCTCGCGCAGCCTGACAAATGAATACATTGTGGCGCGACGCGATGCGGCAAACAGATTTGTCAGCGGCCGTCCCCAGGGCTCAAACTTAGGGCCGGACGACGATTTTCTGCTGCAGACGGATTGCTGAGGGCGGCCAGTCGCTCAGGCCTGCACAGGGTACAGCTAACGCTAACTAGCCCGCCTTCAGTTCGAATACCAGTTCTGACATTTCAGATGGGTAATCATTTAAGGCTTATTCTATATCTACATCCATTTTTTTTTTTTTTTCGCTTTCCTCCTCTTTGAAGTCGATGTTATTAGAGGCTGGAAAGGACTGGGGAAAAGGAGCGTGAAGGAATTCGGACATTGCCTTCTTGAAGGAAGCATTCCTGGAGTGATTTGAGGAAACCATGGAAAATCCAAATCTGGATGCCCGGACGGGGATTCGAACCCACGAATGCACTTCACAAATATTGTGGTTGCAGAAGGTGCTAAGCATCAATCCTAATTATGTGCGTTCCAATCTCGAATAGCTCGAGGAAAGGAAGAATACATAAAAGCATTGGTACGGCATCTTATTTCTCTAATCTTATCCCTCCTGTCATTGCAACCTAAATAGGTTGGCCGAAGAAGCATTCCGTTGCACTCGTAAGTCCTAGATTTTCGCATAGCCTCCAATAAATTTAAACCCTACCCATGATGGAAGTCAAGTGCAAGTCCCATTTCACGTTGTTTTGTACTATTGTATTTAAATATATTTAGTTAAAATTGCACTGGGACGCACACTCCGGTGGAAATTTTTCTAGACACCTATCTTCCCCCTTTCCTGCACCCACCTGCATTTGCCCTCAGCAAATTTTAACTTTGAATTATTTTAAGGTTTTTGGTAAATTATTAATCATTTCCCATTACACCCAGATACTTCAGGGAATCAACCGTGTCAACAGCTGAATTCTTTACTTTGTACTCGTGAACAAACGGATTATTTTTGTTACTTTTTCGCAGTGCCTTGCACTTTTTGTTGTTGATTGTAAGCTCTCAATCATGCCACCATTCCAAAGTAACATCCAGATCGCGCACAATTTCTAAGCGATCGTCAGAGCACCTTACTTCCCTACAGATAACTGCATCATAAGCAAACAATCGAATCCAGCAATTAACTTTGTCACTGCGATCGTGGGGTTGTTCCTACAAGCAAGCTTTAAAATATTTGTCCACCAGCAATAATCCTTAGTCGCGTTGAAAACTGAAATGTCATCAGTAGGGTTAGGATTTATAGGACAAGTCATACTTTCTTTCTGCTTTCTTTTTTAGTTGAAATGCTGAATTAAACACTGATTCAACGTTTCTTAATGTATTTGATATAAATTCATATTCAGACTATTTTGCTAGTTTTGGTCATATTTCGATAGTATTTATGGTCATATTTTGAGGAAACATCTGGTAGTTGTTTTTTAATAGTTCCGGGATTTCACTAGATATAACTGAGAAAAAATTAAGATAATTATTAACAGAACTGTACTTGTGCTATACAGGTGAGGGGGGGGGGGGGGTACTAATTTTCACTGTGGTCACAATTCACCAGTCAAGAATTAAAGTTATACATTATTGTCACTCTCTAAACGTAATGTTTCGCCCGCGTTTTAATCTCGACAATGCATCGGAAACATGCCTGTGTCAATCCGCGTCAATCAATATATCTCAATGCAATATTCTCAGTCATCGTTAAATCTGCAGTGGATCAGTGAGTAGACCTACCGCCATGCCAGAAATAAAATTTTCTAAAAGAGCGAAGTTGCGTAGAGATGAGTATTTTAGTACAGGTGAAAGAGTTGTAATCTGTAAATTATCTGAAATTAAAGTGACTTCAACAAAACGATATAAAATTTAATTTCCCAGTGGTGCAGTGAGTGCACGGAAGCAAATTATGCTGTCTACATGAAATCGTGGCCACTAGATACAATAAATCACGTATATTTGAGCATGTTTTGATGTATAGTAAATTTAAATGTTTGGTCATATTTTGTCATTTTAAGGTCATATTTACCTGCATATTTTTCTATTTTTTTGGTCATAAAGATCCGAACCCCAGTCATCATATTTGCTAAGACCATCCCGTAGGTTCAGTTGACTGCGGAACCGTGATGGTGTTTGTCGCCCACCGCGAGATTAGGATTTTCGAATTCTGGTGATGGAAGAATTTTTCACTTCGGGGTTTGCTTTGCAAAATAGGACAGATGGTGGAGCACGATTCCCAATCAGCAGATTGAGCACTAAAGTCCTGCGTTTGGAGTGAGGACATACGACACTGTGATTTGTCCGTCGTGTGGGGACGTGGATCCTGAAGGACCGTTGTGTCCTACGGAAGAGTAGGCCTGAATGGGCCGGCAGCTGTTTCCGTCCTCTCCTTTCCTCCATCTTCCATTAATGAGCAACTCAAACCCCAGATTATACTGAACATACACAAACTACAGTCATCCACATAAAGCAATAAACACGTAAATCTATATCTATAAAACGAAAACCGGACATATTGGTCGTATAAAAACTCGGAAACTACGAGGCAGATTTCGATGGAGTTTTCATCGTTTTAAAGCTTAGAATCTTAATTCACTTGTCTGGCATGTCTTATGTTTCAACGTTAAATAATGTAGGAGCATTAAATGAAATTCTGAACGTATGGTTAGAAATTCCACAGGAGGAATCACTAGATGCAGTAAAGACACAACACAATGTCTCTGACCATAGCCTTTAATTAAAGCAATAAGATAATTTATAGTAATAACTATTTTGCACACTAAACAAAACTTTAAGTATTCTTTCTTTTAATTCGATATATTCAATTTTTAAAAGCCATAACTTGAAGTATTCTTTCCTTTAATTCGAAATATCAATTTTTAAACGACAAAGATAGCCGTAAAAACAACAGAGATTTTCTTTAAGCACGATCTCTGGACAATATCTCTGGCCTTCAGCGTTAGTCTTCTGTTTACGATAATATTATTCCGGATTCACTTTTGATATTTTATCTGCGGAGTTAAAGGATCTGGCGTTTCGAGCCACAAGTATATCCATTCACTTCGCAATTGAATCAAACGTGAGTTTTTAACATAATCTAGGGTTGTTCAGTAATGTAGTAATGAAATTTCTTAACCAAATTATCGAAGCTTGATATACATGAATCTTTTCGGACGAATGAAAATAGTATACGTGCAAATAAACTTCAGCCCACCAGTTTCTTGGTAGGGGGCGGGTGAATGTAAGTTTGCTTTAATTCCGAAAAAGTTGGCGCGTATTTTATGAAACTTTGTACAAATGTTTTGCGGGAATAAAAATAGGGTACGGTTAAATCTATGCCAACTATACCGGGCAACGCCGGGAACTCCGCTAGTATTAAATAAAATTAAATGATAAAATGACGACAATGCAACTGTTTTATAGCTTTAATGCCGTATGCGTTTCGCCTCTCATGGAGGCATCATCAGCGGCGAATTATTTACGATAGTGGTTTCCAGGTTCCTAACCACACATCTCTGCTTTTTCTCCAAAGCATGTTTCCGCTAAAGTCATTTGTCTTGGCTGAGAAAATTGGAAACAAACAGCTAAACATCACGCTCCCACGCAAATTCAAAACTGGCGCTGTCAGCGCACCACTACCATGTATGCACATTAAGAAAACAAGATGTTAACGGACACGACTTCGAATCCACGCCCCGCCATCCAGATATCGGTCTTCCATTGTTTGCACCGAGCGTGGTGGGTGAGTGGTCAACGCTCTGGCCTCGCATTCGGGAGGACGCCGGTTCCAATCCCCGTCCGGGCATCCAGATTTGGGTTTCCCATGGTTTCCCCAATCACTTCAGGCGATTGCCGGCATACTTCCTTCAAAAGATCATGGCCAAATTCCTTCCCGTTCCTCATCCCCAGTCCCATCCCGCCTCTAATGACACCGACGTTGGCGAGCCGTAAAACAATTACTACAAAAAAAATCCACATTTCCTTGAAAGCTAAGCTGTAGAATCCTGCGTTTACCAATTCGAAATATGTCACCAAATTCACTGCTTTCTTGCATTTTTTTTTTTTTTTTTTTTTTTGGGGGCTTAAGGACAAGTCGACATCGTGGTCATTAGCACCATAAAATTAAACTTGTACTGTTTCTTTGTTTAACGGTAATCGAAATTACTGTCCGAACGGCCAACTGTAATGGTCTGGCAGACGGGCAGCGAAATAATGAGAAATAGTAAAACCATGGCGGTAAAGGGGCCGCAAACACCTGTAGGGTTGCAAATAGTAACTGGTTGGCTGTGAAAGGTCAACCCAGTTAATCAAACTTCGAAACAACAAAATGCCTGGCTGGCTGTAAAAAGGCCAGCCAGTTATTTTTTTAAAAAGACGTAAATTAAAAAATTATAAAATTGCAAACGGTTAAAAAAAAAAAAAAAAAAAAAAGTACTAGGATTGGTAGCTGTAAAGAGTCCACCAATCAATATGCATTTTGTATTTTATGGTGATCATGAAATATCATTTTTTAGGATTTCTTAAAGTTCCTTTGCTCAGCCACATTTCTAAAGGCTCGAGGTGATTAATGGACCCCGACTTGAGTGTCCTGGCTTCGACGTGTAACCTCCCGTTAAATATTAATTACTCCTGGCAGGTTCAGCCAAGTGTAACCTTCCCGGCTGTTATTTAAACGCTTCAGCAGAAAATAGCCTGATATAAACTACTTAATTACTGGCGACTTCGTACTCTCTGGACGGTATTTTGGCCCTTAAACACCATCTCTCGGCCGAACACATAGTATGGAGATTACAATATGATAAACCGTCAATTCTAGCATGAGATCAGGCGGATACTTTTATTAAAAATTCACTATGATTGGTCGTCAGCGATATACGTCCTCACTTACACAGAGTGAGACTTGAACTCTCACTTTGACCGCGCTAGCGGACCATAGATTATATATTACTTTTTTACAGATCTAACTTAAAAATACCCCATGACATAAAGATTACCTGTCTGTGAAATTCGTGAGCAATTACATTATACATATCATTACATTATCGTAATAAATTTACCAAACAAACGGTATCTTTTGTAAAAAAACAATAATTATAAAACTATTAACTGCCCTACTGTGGTTGTAGCATATGCCATAGACGCCATTCAGTGATACCAACAGTAATAACATTTCGCTTCTCTTCAGAGAGAGCTGAACAGCGGGTCATAACTACACACAACGATTTTAAGATTTTGGTGTATTGGCCTAGCATTGGCGGTGGTGATCTTCACATCAGGATCCAACTTTTCATCAACCAGCGTCCTAGTTATTTGAATCTAGTATATTTCCATCCAACGTGATTATCATATTTTCTACCGTCTTCTTGCTGACAGCCAAAATCTTTGTTATTCGAACACTGAAACTGAGTCCGTAGTCTTTGCTCCTGCGTTAAATTTTTCTAGAAAAAACTGAAGATATTCGATGTAGTAAGTGAAGATCACGGTGTCATTTGCATAATAAATGTCGTTCAGTCATTTGATTCCTTTATCAACTCCTTCCCAGGCATTGTCAGAAACAGTTTACAACCATGATCAGTGCTGTTAGGTACTCAATAATTAACTACTTTGTTTAAATTTACTCAAGAGATGAGGTGAAACTAAATTACTGCTAAAGAGTACATATCTGTGTTTCTTCCATTTATTTCTTTTTTATTTGGCTAACTTGAGAACGCTAATTATTACTGAGGCATTGATTTAAGTGTTTGTATTCGTTTCAAGAAATGGTCCTTCTTAGATAACTGAATGAGCCTGATGAGAGGAAGTTGGAGGAAACGGACGTTGACGAAATATTTTGCCTTGACACAAATCTTATTCTGCGACGATACAAAACATATGATGTAGATACGTGATGTTATTGTAATTCCGACGAGCAGCAGGAAAATATGTATGTAAACGACTGGCCTACTTCCTCTCACATTACATAAAAACTCTCCACGAAACAATATGTGATTGATTCTTTCTGCATTATTCGCTCCGTACATTAATCCAGATCTGGTCTTATTCAACTGGTATGGTGTTGTTACTTAATAATCTGAGTTACGGATAGTTCTAACTGTTGGGCTTTTGTTTCATATCCTATGTTTCCTTCAATATCTCGAGCTCAGAGCGCTAACTACTAAGATGTTCTATGTTAGCTGTCTCGACCACCGCAGGAATAAACACACAATACGAATTAGATAATAGTCATACATACTAGGAAATAAGTTTCTGTAGAGCGCGGCACGTTTTGTAATTGAAACTTCGACTTAGATACACAAAAAAATTAATAATTTGAAATGTGGTGGTGTAGAGCGATGCAGAAATTTAAGTGGGCTGATAAAATAGAAAAAGGGACGTTGTTTTCTAAAATTTGAGTTAGGGAAGAAAATTGCTAAGATTCTCACAGAAAGAAGAGAATGTACTATATGTCACATTTAAAACACGCTGGATTAGTTAACTGCTTAATGGAGGAAACAGCTGAAGAACCGAGCTGTTGAAGAACATAAAGATTAAAATAAATGAAGCACATGATTGAAGACTTAGGTTATAAGGGGTAAGTTGAGATGAAGAAATTAGCAAAGAGTTGCGGTAGAAAATTTATTATCAGAAGACGTGGAAGTTAAAATGGGAGATCCACAGGGTAGTGTATTTGGACCATTGCTCTTTATAGTTCTAATGTGTGATTGTGTTAATGGTTCACTACGAGAAGTTACGCTGTTTGCAGATTACATGATGGTATATAAACACGAGAAGAGTGTGGGTAGCTGCACCGTGACATGTAGCTGAGCAGGACAACATGGAATGAAGACAAATGCCAAGAATAGTAATCTTATTAGCTACACAGGTAAAAAAAAAAAAAAAAAAAAAAAAAAAAAAAAAAAAAAAAAAAAAAAAAAAAAAAAAATTAAATAAATAAAAAAAACATTCTAAAATTGATTATGATTACAGATTGGGGACAGATTTGCTTTGTTGAAGGCTTCAAATGTAAATATCCGGGCGAAAATTAAATGATAAACTCAGCTGTGCAGAATAAGTTGCGCAGATGGCAGAAAAAGATTACGAAATGCTTCATTTAATGGTGAAAGTGATGAGGGGACCTACTACAGAACTGAAGGAATTTGTTTCAAAACCGAGCTCTGACAATTAGTTGAATATGGTGGTGTAGTACGGGATCAACATTTTGAGTATCAAATGCAGGACTTGGAGAGGGTGGACAAAAAGGCTGGTAGATTTGTTTCTGGAATTTAAACGCAGTACGCAACCGGTAACACAAATGATAAAAGAGCTGGAGTGGGATTCATTGGAAGACAGGAGGAGGGTGAAGAGAGTCATGGGAGTGTACAAGGTGTGTATTGGCGATGATGAATGCAAAGATATTGGTGTAAGAATGAAAGTAATGCATGGAGGAAGAAAGGTGACCATGA
>CM061920.1:17072884-17140562 GCA_031002005.1 Vandiemenella viatica | reverse complement strand
GCAATAAACGGAAACAGAACACCATTAATACCCAAGTCCAATGTTTCCGCTGCCAAGCCTTGGGTCACAGATCCATAGATTGCCACGAAGCTGAGCGCAGTGTCCGCTGTGGAAATAATCACAATGTAAAGAACTGCATACGACCTCGAGACTCTAATCCAACGTGCGCAAACTGTGGTGGTGACCATGCAGCCTGCTACAAATGCTGTCCAGAATGGCGAAAATACTTCAATCTTCAATCAAGAGCCATAGGCCAAGAAGGCACATACCTAAGGACACCAACACATCCTCGCACAAGGACCGTCCAAAGTTGAACAACTTCTCCAAGGAACGGCCAGGGCCCAAAAGTGTCTCGTTCTCACGCTCCTCGAGATCATCTCAGTTCACCTAGGAAAGCCAATCAATTTGCAGTCACAGGGCAACCCACTCGCCAGCTGTCTGCTGCACAGAAAGTACTGTGCTGACTGACACAGAAGAATGCCAACCGAAAATGACAACCAATCAGCAATCATCCAGCTTCTAAGACAGCTGGTAACTGTCATGCTACTTAACATTGCACGTCAGTAAGCAACTTCGCCACTGATCCAATAAGAATACCAAAGGGGCTTCCACAAAGGCCATGATCATTACGATCAAAGCCGGTTTGCCCCCAAAGTGCATAAAAGTGAAAATAAAATTAAATAAGTAATCCAGCGAAATCGCAGATAAAGCTACAAACCGTAGCGGTGCTGTTCACACGCAGTTGAGGAGGGGGGGGGGGGGGGATAAACCTACCAGCAACGTCGGTAGGCAATATTCAATCTCGCAGTGGCAGTGGTCACAACGTTTTGGCTCATCAGTGAATATAGTGGTAAATTATGTCACGTTAGTGATTGCTTCCGTTATGTTGTACTGTTACACCGACAGGCTGAGAACTAAAAAATGGTGTTTAATATAATTGTTCCGTAATACGATCTTCTTCTTCGGTAGTCAATCCCTGAAAAAATATGCGACAGTCCTCCATTCACATCTAACCTCGAACTTCCTATCAACAGCTATATCTCCTGCATCCAACATCTTCCTTTATCTGCTGCTTGTGTTTATTCTCATGTTATCTGAAAAAAGTAATCTTGTCCCTCCAACTAATCCTTAACATGTTTCTGTAGCACCATTCCTCAAATGGAGTTAATCTCCTTTTCTCTTCTTTCTCTAATGTCCAGGTTTAATATCTATTCGGAGCAATAATCTCTTTCTTTTCATCTAGCTGATGTTATTTGTTGTAAATATTCGTTTCTTTTTGTTGAACGTCATTTTTGCTTGAGTAGTCAAACATTTTATCTCTTTCTTCTTCCAGCTTTTGTAATTGTACTTCTCAGGTAGAACAATTCTTGCATATCCTCCAGCGTTTCTGCATTGATTATATTTTTACTTTTGAATCTTTATCTTTTCCACATACTATTTAGTTAAGATCCCCTTTACTTTCTGTCACTATCACTATGTCATCTGAGAATCGAATATATCAATTTTATATTATCTACGCAAGCCTTCTCGCAGTCGATATTTTTACCTCGATTTCAAATAAAGAAGTCCAGTGGATTGTTCTGGCATGATTCAAACCCTCGTCCGGTCTTTCTGACTGCGGTTACCGTGATTTACCGCAGCCACTCCAGGCGATTGCCGGGATGCTTCCTAGGCTTCACCTGAAATTTGTAAAAAAATAAAAAAAATTTAAGCTAAAATGCTGTCTCATATGTTAATCACATTGACGCGGAACCTGTGATTCATTGGATTGGTGGCATAAACCGATACTAGTGAGGACTAAAGAAATAAGGTCTGTGAACTTGTTTTGCCTGACGCGGCACTTCACACTAGAATTAACGCGTTTCAGTCGCTCGTAGGCATCCGAAATTCTCCTGCTGTCACGTTCAGGCCAGACCTGTGTCGTACTGCTAGGGTTGGCTGCTGAACTGTTCATCTGTCTGTCTGTTTGTTTTGTATGTTTGGAATGAGTAGCAGTCAACGTCGTGCCCATATGTTAATAATTACAGATGTAAAATAACGTTTTTTTGTGATTGTATTACGTAATATAAATGTAAAATACCAGCGTTGTTTTATGCATGTCTCCGAAGGAAACGACTGACTGGTGTATTTGGAATAGAGGAAAAGGAATGGAGAAGATAAGAGAGAGCCTAATACGGCTAAAATGCTGTCTCATATGTTAATCACATTGACGCGGAACCTGTGATTCATTGGATTGGTGGCATAAACCGATACTAGTGAGGACTAAAGAAATAAGGTCTGTGAACTTGTTTTGCCTGACGCGGCACTTCACACTAGAATTAACGCGTTTCAGTCGCTCGTAGGCATCCGAAATTCTCCTGCTGTCACGTTCAGGCCAGACCTGTGTCGTACTGCTAGGGTTGGCTGCTGAACTGTTCATCTGTCTGTCTGTTTGTTTTGTATGTTTGGAATGAGTAGCAGTCAACGTCGTGCCCATATGTTAATAATTACAGATGTAAAATAACGTTTTTTTGTGATTGTATTACGTAATATAAATGTAAAATACCAGCGTTGTTTTATGCATGTCTCCGAAGGAAACGAGTGACTGGTGTATTTGGAATAGAGGAAAAGGAATGGAGAAGATAAGAGAGAGCCTAATACGGCGTCAGCCAGGATGAAGATGCAGAAATGCACTAATTGAACTGATTAAATTTATTACTGCAGGGGACAAATAAGTCATGCAGAAGTGAAGTTTGTAATTAATTTGTGATTAAGTACGAAAAGTTGTAAAATAAAAATACTGTTCGATTTAACTTACAAAGTTTTCGCTGGAAGCTTAATCGATGGGTATTTTTTGGAGTAAGAGAATGAAAAGGGCACGATAAGGTAGTATAAGAATTGTCATCGTAGGTCGTCTAAGTTAAAATATGACACTAGATGTTCTCGTCCTGGCTGCAAACGACTACTAAGACATATTAAGGTATTTTAAATTATTAACAATTAGTCTAAGACAAATAATAGTTGCATATAAATCGCTTCTTTCCGGAAAGCTTTGCTAATAGGTCATAGGGAGAATACATAAAGCACGTGGCTCCGTCTAGGGGGGAGAGGGGTTGTATGGAAAGTTACGCAGAACTACGTGGGGGGGGGGGGGGAGGGAGAGGGGGTTGTTCCAAGCCAAGCTTCTTATGAATATTATTTGTAACAGTCAAAACAAGTTACAGAACACACAACAGTCAGTGAATATTTATTTCTGTTATTTAACTACCTCCGTATGTAATTTACTATACTCTGACAAGAGAAAACAGTATAAAATATATTCTGGAATCAATCGTTGAAAGTTGAGTATTTTCTTTTTGGTTCCATTCTCTTGTGTGTCCATAGAGAGCTAATCTCCTTTTCTTAATTTTGTTTGATACTTTTTCAAACTTTTCGTATAATTCTTGGTTCGATCTCAAGATTTTCCTCAGAAACTTTCTTCCTTTCTTTTCTGTTTCCGTCAATATCTTTCAGGCTAGTGTTTCCGCTGCGTATAAACATTCTGGCTTCACTGCCCTACTATAGTTCTTGTATTTCGCCTGATGGGAGAATAATTTTGATTTTTATGTCTAACTTTGTTTTAGTGAAAAACAATGGTGCAAGTTTGAGCTCTCTAGGTTGTACAGTTCTGAGCTACAGCATTTTAAAACAATCATAAATCGATCAACTATAGTCGTTTTTTTATTTTTAGACCCTTGAAACTCAAAAACAAAAGTAAGAAAAATTTCAAATTTAATCTAGTGTTGGTGGGTACAATACTTGAAAAAAAAATCATCCAGATCTGAGAGGTCAAGGTTCAAATCATATAGTAGAATATGTTGATTTGACATGGAATGACCCAAAGAAACTTTTATGGCATTTGTTGATTTAGAAAAAGCTTTTGATAGTGTTAAGTGGGACTAGATGTTCGAAATTTTAAGGAAGTTAGGTCTAAAGTATCGAGATAGAAGAATATTAATTATATAAGAATTAAGTGGCTGTAATAAAAGTAGAGAATCATGAGAGACAAGCATCAGTTAGAAAGGGTGTGAGACAAGGTTGTAGTCTATCCCCGTTAATATTCAACTTGTATTTACTGGAAGGAATAAAGAACGTAAAAGAAAGATTTCCATGTGGCATAAGCATTCAGGGAGAAAAAATCAGTATGCTACAATTTGCTGATGACATTGTCTTGTTAGCAGAAAGGGCTGACGATATTAAGGAATTACTGAATGGCATGAACAAAATACTGAAGGAAGATTTTTGGCTGAATATAAATCAAAGCAAGACTAAAGTGATGAGATGTAGCAGAAATGATACCAATCCTAGCAGGTTAAATATGAAAATAGGATCGAATGAAATTGGAGAAGTAAGTGAATTCAGTTACTTGGGAGAAAAAAATTACTACCGATGGCCGAAGCAGGAATGATGTTAAAAGCAGAATAGCGCTATCCAAGAGAACAGTCATGAAAAAGAAAAATCTTTCAGTTTCAAATATTGATATAGGAAATAGGAAAAAAAAAATAATTAAAACTCTATGTGTGGAGCACAGCACGGTAGCGAAACACGGACTTTAGGAATACCGGAAAGAGGGAAAATTGAAGCATTTGAAATGTGGTGTTACAGAAGAATGTTGAAAATTAAGTGGACAGACAAAGTAAGAAATGAACGAGTTTTGGAAATGATGGGTGAGGAAAGAGGTTTGTGCAGGAAGCTTACAGAAAGAAGAGACAGGCTGGGAGGTCATATTTTGAGACATGCTGGATTGGTTAATTTGTTAGTGGAGGGAACAGTCGAAGGTAAGAACTGTAGACATAGACAGATATTAGAATATAATGAAGGCGATAATTCAAGACGTGTATTGTAAGGGATATGTAGAGATGAAGAGATTAACACAAGATAGGAAGGGACGGAGGATTGCTTCAAGCCAGTCGAAAGACTGATGACAGCAAAAAACAAAACAAAAAATGTCCTTTGATAAATCCTGAAAGCTGTTTACATCTTTCTTGCCCTATCTTCAAGTGCAACCTTTTCTTAACCACTGGGAGTCAAAATTTCACGAAGGTATTTGCTACGTTCTTTTAATATCATCATATTTAGTTTTCGTTGACCATGCCTGGTCTTTTGCGTCATGTATTTCGTTTTCTCAGACGATATTTGTAGTCCTGCTTTCTCAGCTGTTTCCTTCAAGACTTCTGTCTGTTTGATTGGAGTCTCCAGATCTCTTGCAAAGAACACAATGTCATTCGCAAAAGCGAGGCATTCAAATGTCAAACCATTCTTCTGGTGTCCTTGTCTAATTCCGTTTAGGATGTTTGACTGACACTTCACTTTTTCGCCATTCCCTAATGACCTCCTCGTGCTATAGTGTATGGTTAAAGCATTGTGTATGGTTAATGAGGCCTTTGTAGTATATGCTATGTGTCAATGAGGAGTAACACTTTAATTATTGCGCTTCCACTGATCCTGGTTTAGATTCTTTGGTTCAACATTCACCTGTTTGATTAATGACAAGTTTTTCTGTTGTACAGTTTAATTAAATTTCGATGGAGTGCATGCTCTTGTGACAATTTCCCCAACAACATATTTCCCATTTCCTGTACCCTCCTACTTTGAACTCTACAAATTTCATCTTTAATTTCTTTCAGTGTTTTTGGTAAATTATTCATCATTTCTCTTGGTAACTTATTCCAGTTCCTAACCCCCTTACCTAAAAAAGAGAATCTCCCCACACCCTTGTGTCCGAAGATTGTGATCATTGTCATCTTTTCCGTTACATGCATTACTCTTAATTCTTACACCAATATGTTTCACGCCACATCACCAATTTACGCCTTGTGCACTCCCATGAGCCTCTTCACGCTCTTTCTGTGTTCCAGTGAATCCCATTCCAGCTGCTTTATCAAAGCGGTTACTGACTGTGTTACTTGAAGTCAAAGAATTAATTGAAGCGCTCTCGTATGTCCTCAAACGACCAGTTACTGCATCTTCTGTGTTTATTGACTGATACAGTGCTGCTAACTTAATGACGTTGGGTGTTTCACTGTATCTGTGTTGGTGTATCTTAAAATATCTGTCTGTTTCAGTGACTGCCTTACTTGTTATGATTTTTTACGTTTATGCATTAGATTCAAGCATCATACTTTATTGTGTTTTGAGATGTATTGTGTTTCATTTGTTAAACTAATAAAATCCAGCACTATTTTTCTCAATGCCGTGGCTTTTTGTATCTGATAACTTTCTCGCAGGTGTTTTCTGTCAATGTTTATTTTTAAAAGTTCCGCGTCCGTATGTATTGAGGTACCGAGATGGGAGGAGGCCAATATTGGCCTCCTACCTATCATTCGGGAGGACCGGGGTTAAACTCGGTTCGGCCATCCTGTCTGAGGTTTTCCGTGGTTTCCCTCAGACACTTAGGCGAATGCTGGGATGGTTCCCTACAAGGCCACGGCCGACCTTCCATCCCCCTTCCCTCCCCGTAGTAGTAGATTGGCTGAAAAGAGTTCCCTATGACTCTCCAGCAGCCCGCCTCCCAGCCTTCTGCTGGGAGGAATGAAATGTAAAAAAAAAAAAAAAAAAAAAAAAAAAGTATGTATTGAGGTAGGATAATAATTAAAGATAATCAGGACATTATATAATGTTCGCTAAATTGTGCAATTTATGACTAGAGATTGGATTATATACAACACAGAAAGCTAGGTAAATGCATGCAAATATGCAGCACGCACGAAAAATTCTTAAATTATGCATGAAAGTGTCAAAATATACAACATTATTCTGTATGATATAAAAACAATAATTTTTAGATTTTTTACTTCAAAATCAGAATGCAGTTAGTAAGTAGTTGAATAACAAGTTAATAAATTCGACAATTAATAATTATTTAACTTTTTTTTACTTTTGTAAACGTAAGCAATTGGGTACTGTTCCAAATATTCAATAGCAAGATTGTTTCTTCAATCTCTCAAAATATTTTTATAAGTGGATATGGTCCGTTCCAAATTCACTGAAATAACTGGGCAATGTTTGAAATTTGGTGCTGTGTTTGCAGTCATTATTTCTGGGAAAAGTTCACCCGTTCCAGTACTAAAACCATCAATTTGACACAAATGTTCAAAATAATTTCAAACTTAACTTTAAGTTTACACAGGAATACCTCTGGCAATGCGGATTTTATTTCATTAATTGAATAGATTCAGTCAACCTCGAACCTTGAGTTTCAAGCTTTTTAATACTCGCAGGTATGTGGGAAAAACGAATGTTAATCACAGCTATGGTTTTAATACTAGAATTGTTAAATGCTTCCCGGTACTGACAAACTGTCATAGACTCTCCACTATCAAAGTCGTTTACTGGCCTGGCTTTAAAGGCCTCGAAATGTTCGTTGTAAAACAGTAAAGCTTCAACATACGTCGCCCATCAAATAACCACTGGTTCCGGAGGTAAACGAAAATTTTACAATTTTTTTATATGCATTATTACGAGAACGTGCCTTAAGAAACGGTTTCTTTGTTCCTGAATTCAGTTCGCTTACATTTCCAAACGTGGGTCGTAGTTCTTCGGCGAGTCGTCGTAGACAAAGAAATACGGTCATAAAATAATCCATAACTAATCGAATTAAAATCAATGTAATCATGATAATAAGAGCTGTGCTGCTAGTAGGTTTTGACGCTACAACGGAAGACTTAATTTATTTACTAGGTTCACTACCGAAAAATATTGTAAATTAGCAAAAATATGCATCATCACTAGGTTTTAGGTAAAATATGCAATAACCGGTGAAAATCGGATTAATATGCTGATGCATATAATCCGGTCTCTATTTATGACTAAGGAAAGTGGTAACAAGTGGTAATAAAGGAAGAAAGATTGGGTTGATTATTTTTTAAACTTTTGCCTCTTCGAGTCTAGATCATTAGATGTGGGAGGGAACTGGAAACAATGAACAGCAAGCAATTCGTGCATAATCTTTTGGAGGGAATCTACCAGCATTCGCCTGGAGCGATTTCGGGAAACGGTGGATGGCCTAACGGGGTCTGAACCCGCGTCCTTCGAATAGAAGGTTTGAGCATCACCAGCCGCAGCAGGCGGTTGGACACAAAGTTGATGGCTGCTTCATATTTATATTATTTGCCATTAGGCTTGTAACGAATGTCATAATTGCGGATGTTTAGTGCTTTATATACGCCGATGTGCATGTTTTTCGGAAGCGGATGTGGAAAAAATAAATTTATAATTATTTAGATTTTAATATTTTTTTCAGAAATAAACTCAAAATTAAAATAAGTGTATTTTTAATTACAAATTATGCAACCAACACCTGTAATGCTATCTTCTGCTACAAACATAACCGATGCTCAAACACTGTACAATATTACAAGCATTGACCAATGAAAAATGTAAATAAGCTTATATCTGTATATACTATAATTTTCATGTTGAAATTGTAACATAGAACAAATGTAATTACATGTATAAACACCCAACAAACAGAACCGCTGAAGATGCTTCAGAGAATTAAATGAAACGCGTTCGGAAAATAAAATAACAAATTCAATTGCGTTGGTGTGACAATTATTCATAAAAAATTAAACAAATTATGTATTTTGCACAGTCAAAGTAAATTTCCACCTAATATTGTCATATTATTTTCTGCCTCATCTTTCAACAGACATAAAACGTTGGATGATTTAACGAGTGAATTAAATGATTTATATAACTACGCACGCGTCAACAAAACAATTTTTGTCTTATCTGCTTTGCGGAATTAGCGACTCTAATAGTTTAAGCGTCAAGCACGAGGCTACGTCACGTCATCCCCCTCTTCTCCGTTCTAGCGGTCCATTCACAGTCCAATCTGTAGGACCTACGATGATCCGATTTTTCGATCTAGGACTCTTTCTGGGTCGTGAAAGGGGCTGCAGTATTCTATGTAGCACCCAAACAACCAACACGGGCCCCTGCCGTCCAACAAGCTAAGGCGTTGGATCTTGCTTGGAGGAAACACCGTACGAGTGTACGGTAAGGACACTGGTGCACCACGAGAAAGTACGAGACTGGACGAGAAAAGACTGCTTGAACTCCTTCTAGTAGCGTGAATGGGTGAGCGCATCCTACGGTAGTTCTACACGGAGGTCCTACACGTTGGATCGTGAATAAGCCGCTGTACTTTATATGTCAGTTCAAACATGTAAATTCGTGCTTATATCTATCTATATATATATACTATAGTATGACCGTTTTTTACGTATCGTCACGGGTCTAGAATAGTTCCAATTTTTAGGGTCAAAGATTATATATAACAGGTTGACCAGATCTGATCAAATATGAACTTGACCTGTGTTTCACTCTTAGGGCGAATAAAATCTATTGAGCTCGAAGAACTCAGAAGTATTAATAGACGTAGGTATTAAACGTGGCAGGGACGATCGCACTCTTCACTTGTATTTGACTCTTAAAGTTCTCTCTGTAAAATTCCTGTTTGCTTCGAAAGAATCACGTTTTTTTTTTTTTTATTGATACTGGTAAAACGTACATTAAGTAATTATTGGCCAGATAACTTAATTCACATTCCATATTATTAAACAGTTGAGCAACTCTGGACGAATGGATTGCCAGAATATTTGATTCGGTAACACATTTGGTCTGTTGTCCACTTAAAATAACAAAAAACTCACGTACAGCTGAACATGAATGAAGACCATCCACAAAAGTGATCAGTAAAATAGCTGAAAATCAAATAAACCGAATGCATAAAGTTTACTCAAGCAACAACATTAGTGAAAGTTTTAATTAAATTTATGCTAAGCCGGAATGAAAACTGGCATTCACGGTTACAGTAGAGACCATGAGTAATTTAATTTCTTTAAAGTTTTATTTTTTTTTAAAAAAGTTGCTTTCATTAGCAACATGTTATTGAAAAGCAGATCAACGTTTTTTCAGCCGCAAAATTTGTATGTATTTTTTTAACTATGAAACGCTACGAAAAGCAGACTTAATGAATGTATTATGGCAATTAATTTGGTAGCAGTTGCTTAGCTATTAAATTGTGAACATAACCACGAATTTATTCTAATGGTATCTCTGGTTGCTGTTTTGCGAGCGAAGGCTGGCCCATGACGTCACCATTTTACTCCCAGTAGCTATCAAGGTGAGTAAATGAGCTTACGAAATTATATAGTATATATATATATATATATATATATATTATATATATATATATATATATATATATTGCAATGTAAAGAAAACATCCAAACATTCGCTATACTTCTGCATTAAAAGGTGCTGATGCAAAAGTGGAGGTAGATGGTTTATTCATGCGGAAGTTCCGCAGTTCCGGATGCAGAGCTCCGTTACATCCGTATAAATTGCCATGATAACACTAAATAGGAGGGTGCGTAGACTTCCGCGGTCGTTGTCGATGTTATCTTGGATGTCCGAGTTGAACAGCGTCAATTTATGAAAACCTAACGTTTCGGCCATCATTTTGCGGCCTTCTTCAGACGACTGTCAAGGCTGGGATCACTGTCGCCTATATATGTATCTCCCGAAGAGGGCGCTAACCGTTTGGAGTGACTTCAAAATGATGACCGAAACGTTAGGTTTTCATAAATCGACGCGGTTCATACCGGACAACCAAAATAACAACAAACAGGAGTTGGTACTGTGTTAAAGTTGAAACATTTGCACTGTTCTCGCCACGTTGATTCAGCACGGGTTTCGCGGAAGTTCTCTTTTTGCATGAGCTTCTGTAATGGTGTCTTATTTCCTTCAACGTGGCAATGTTGGTATTTAGCGTGTGGGTTGACCTCCCTCTTGAAGGTGCGGTCAACTGGTATCCTGGAATGCGGCTACTGGAGAGAGCGTAATGTTCAATTGTGGCGATGTTATCTTGGTTCTCCGGGTTGAACCGCGTCAATTAATGAAAAAACCTAACGTTTCGGTCATCATTTTGCGGCCTTCTTCAGGGGACTTTCAAGGCTGGGATTGCTGTTGCCTATACATAGCTCCCGAAGAGTGAGCTAACCGTTTGTAGTGACGTCAAAATGATGGCCGAAACGTTAGGTTTCTTAAATTGACGCGGTTCAACCCAGACAACCAAGATAACAACAAATAGGAGTTCGTATTGTAGTAAAGTTGAAAGATTTGCACTGTTCTCTTCGCTTTAATTGACCGGGGAAGTTCTCTTATTTCGTTGAACGTGGGAATGTTGGTGATTTTACAGCATGTGTCCTGACCAGCCCTCTCGACTGGTATCGTGGAATGCGGCTACTGGAGAGAGCGTAATGTTCCATTGTGGTGTTGGTACCTGTGATTGATGGAGGCGGCGACCGCCCCTCCCACGCACCCCGCACAGCTGCCTCTATCACGGCCTATTAACTCGCTGTTTGACGTCACTCGGTGTTTAAGTGGAGGGGAGAGGAGCCGCTCATTAGGCACGGCCGAGTGGCTCTGGGAATCACGTGGGCCGGAGACGAGACTTAACGACCAGACGACAGCTGAGGTCATCTGTCCGCCGCTCCTCTAACCCCTCACGTCTGCGAAACTTACACTCGTCATTCCTCTCAATCAATACGGCAACCATACGCCTCCGCACCAATCTCGGTCCTAGAGTGTGGAATCTGATCGAGACTTATGCGCGTCAGGTTCTGTGTGAATCTTACAACATCGCGTTGCTATAGTCACCGTTTCTATTCACATCCACGTTGGCAAACTCCACTCCCATGCCGACCCCAATAGCGTAGGGGATAGCGTGCTAGCCTTGCGTTGCAGGGGTCGCCGGTTCGAGTCCGGCCTCGGCCATGGGTGGTTTTAATTAAGTGTTGTGTTTGTCTCGTCTCGTCGAGAATCTGTAATCCAAAGAGTGATCCAGTACATAGTTGCAAACTAAAAAATTACATAGTGCTGGCTGTATGGCCTCATAGCCAATGCTCCACTCCTCTGCTGGTGTATTTAATATGCACTTATCTTATTGGGTTGGAGAAGCGAGGTTGCAGTGTGCTTTACCGCCATATTTATAGGTATAATGAAACCGTAAGAAAACATCATGTGGCTACATTGTTAAATCCCAGAATGCGTGCTGGTGTGGTGGCTTAAAGGCCCCCTTTAGCTAACCTTGACTACCCCACACTTATTATATTTTTTAAATGTTTCACTCCTCCCACGTGAAGCCAAGAAGGAAGGATGCAGTAGGCTCACAGGGTCACTTCTCAGCCAACTTATGTTATAAGGAAACGGAAAGACTTCGGCCATGTCCCTTAAGAGCCACCGTCCCGCCATCGCCTGGACGGAAATTCTTTTTGTTATCATCAGTCTTTCGACTGCCTTAATGCAATCCTCCATCCCTTTGTAACAGCCTTCGTACCTGAATTTTGAATAGTATTGTACTCTATGAAGTATTTAGAGTGAGCTAAAGTTTGCTTGAAAGTGATTTGGTATGTTTATTTTGTAAATTCTTGTAAATCAGTGTATATAGACTTTGTTTTATGTAAGAAAATTATTTAAAGTCCATTTAATATGTTTAAGAACCGAATGATGCAAGAGAATTTCTTAAATGTTTGTAATTACATGTATTAATGTATGTTACGATGTCTACAGGACAATTTTCTACAGTTTGAAGGGATTTCTGTAAATAATTTTGTATTTAAGTATCTCTAATTACAATTTCTGATCATTTTGTAATGTTCTTAAGTAATTATTGTATTAATTTCGAGTGTTTTAATATGTTTGATTGTTTGAGTGATTGTTTATGATCGAGAAATATCGGGCGGATGCCTTTGAAGGATTCTCGTAATTTCGATAGAGACTATATAAACA
The DNA here is from genome assembly GCA_031002005.1 of Vandiemenella viatica. Classification (NCBI taxonomy): domain Eukaryota; kingdom Metazoa; phylum Arthropoda; class Insecta; order Orthoptera; family Morabidae; genus Vandiemenella; species Vandiemenella viatica. The sequence goes on along the minus strand of CM061920.1, from coordinate 17,127,746 downwards.
GATCGCCTGGACAGAGAGATTCATTCAGTAAGTCAGTTAGTAAGGAAGTAAGTAAGTCAGTTTAGTTGACAGTATTCAGTGTTACAGAGAGTATCTTTGCGATTATTTAGAAGTGCATATCTGTATTGTATCTATGCTTGTGAATATCGCTGACTTGTTTGGATCAAAATAAAACAACTCTTCAAACATAACCTGTTTGGTGGACTTTTTAATTAATTAATCAGTAATTAAACCACCGAAGAACCTTAATACCTTCCTATCTTGAGCTAACCTCTTCATCTCTACATATCCCTTACAACCCACGTCCTCAATTATCTGCTTCATATATTCTAATCCCTGTCTTCCTCTACAGCTCTTACCTTCGACTGTTCCTTCCACTAACAAATTAACCAATCCAGCATGTCTCAAAGTATGACCTACCAGCCTTTCTCTTCTTTCTGTAAGCTTCTTCCACAAACTTCTTTTCTCACCCATCATTTCCAAAACTCGTTCATTTCTTACTTTGTCTGTCCACTTAATTTTCAGCATTCTTCTGTAGCACCACATTTCAATTGCTTCAATTTTCTTTATTTCCGGTATTCCTAAAGTCCATGTTTCACTACCATAAAGTACTGTGCTCCACACAAAGAGTTTTAAAAAGTTCTTTCTAATTCCTAGATCAATATTTGAAACTAAAAGGTTTCTCTTTATCATGAAGGCTCTTTTTCCTAGTGCTATTCTGCTTTTAACATCATTCCTGCTTCGGCCATCGGTTGTAATTTTACTTCCCAAGTAACAGAATTCACTTACTTCTCCTATTGTATTCGATCCTATTTTTATAATTAATATACTAGTATTGGTATCATTTCTGCTACATTTCATCACTTTAGTCTTGCTTTGATTTATATTCAGTCCAAAATCTTCCTTAAGTATTTTGTTCATGCCATTCAATAACATCTCAATATCCTCAGCCCTCTCTGCTAACAAGACAGTGTCGTCAGCAAATCGTAGCATACTGATTTTTTCTCCCTGAAAACTTATGCTACATGGAAATTTTTCTTTGACTTTCTTCATTGCTTCTTCTACATACAAGTTGAATATTAACGGGGATAGACTACAACCTTGTCTCACACCCTTTTTAACTGATGCATGTCTCTCGTGGCTCTCTACTTTTATTATAGCCAGCTGATTCTTATATAGTTTATAGAGTATTCTTCTATCTCGATACTTTAGACCTGACTTCTTTAAAATTTTGAACATCTTGTCCCACCTAACATCATCAAAAGCTTTTTCTAAATCAACAAATGCCATAAAAGTGTCTTTGTTTTTCTTGATCCGCCCTTTAAGTATTAATCTTAAAGCCAGAATTTCTTCCCTTGAACCCCGATTTTTCCTAAAGCCAAACAGATCTTCACCTACTATGTCTTTTACTACCCCTTCAATTCTTCCTGAATTATATCTCGCTAGTAATCATCAATACATACCGGATTATATGCAACAAAAAAGCTAGAAATATCCATGCAAATATGGAAGAAAAATGCTTAAAATATGCATGAAAAGTGTAAAAAAGCGTCAAAATACATTATACATATTGTATAAAAATAGTAATTTTTGGATTTTTATTTTAAAATGAGCTTGCAATTAGTAAATAGTTGAATAACATATTTATAAAATCGATGATTAACAGTAATTTAACTGCTTTTTTTTTTTTTTTTTTTTACTTTAGTAAACGTAATCAGTCGGGTACTGTTCCAAATATTCAATTGTAAGTTTGTTTGTACGATCTTTCAAAATCCACATTCACTGATGTAACTGAGCAGTATTTGAAATTGGGTGATGTGTTAGCAGTGATTGTTTCTGGAAAAAGTTCACCCGTCCCATTACCAAAACTATCAATTTGACACAAAGTTTCAAAACCTGAGCTATTGTTTGAAATGTTTTTAAACTTTTTTAAGATTACACAGGAATACCTCTGGCAATGTGGATTTTATTCCTTAACTGAATAGATTAATTCAGCGTCAAACCTTGAGTTTCATGCTTTTTAATAGTCCAAGGTATATGTGAAAAACGAATGTAATTCGCAGCAATGATTTTAATACGAGAATTGTTAAACGCTTCCTTGTACTGACAAACTGTCATAGCCTCTTTAGTATTAAAGTCGTTTGCTACACCTTTAATGGCCTCGAAATGTTCATTGTAAAACAGTACAGCTTCAACCCACGTCGCCCATCAAGTTACCACTTGTTCCGGAGGTAAAGGCACATTTGACATGTTTTCTTTTATTTGAGTTATTACGAGAACGTGCCTTAATAAACGCTTTCTTTGTTGGTGAAAGCAGTTTAGTTACATTCCCAAACGTGGGTCGTAGTTCTTCAGCGAGTCGTCGTAGACTAAGAGCTGTGCTGCTGGTAGGTTTTGACGCTACAGCGTCAGATTTTAGTTATTAACTAGATACACTACAGAAAAATATTTTAAATATAACGAAAATATGCATCGTCACTAGGTTTTTAGGTAAAATATACAATAACTGGTGAAAATGGGCCTAATATGCAAATCCATATTCAAACATGCAAATTCATGTAATCCGGCTTCTGATAATCAAAACAGAACAGGGTGATGCCTATTTTCTATGTTGGTTCCAATCAACCACTGGACTGTAGACTGCTGACGAGTTTCTACGTGTAGAGTGATCGTGCAATGAATTGGGATGTGTGTATTCTCACTGTAGTGATCGTGCCCTGAATTGAGAGGTGTGTATTCCCACTGTTTTAATGCGAGTTTACGGTTCCTGCCCTTTGTTTCTGCCACTCATAAAACGGGTCGCCGCGGTTGGAGCGCAGAGTACAAATCGCCTCCTTACAGCCAGCGCGTCCTCCTTTGAGGTGGCCGCCCCTATCTTCCGGTAGGGCACCACCACAGGTTGATTCATCAGACCTCTTACCTTGTCCTCAATCTTTTCAGACTGAGTTAAACTGACCGAATCGTGAAGACTAATTATCAGTAAAGTACAGTAGAATCTCGAAAAGTCGAACCTGTGGTGGCCCTATCAGCTGTTCGACAAGAGCGGTCAGGGTACACTTCCACTGGAGCCGTGGATAAGGGTCGATATCATAAAAGTCGACTATGGTTCCGATATGAATATTCATCATAGGTCCCTACTGCAACACCTCACAGGTTTTATGTCTCAGTACCTTCAGATATCAATATAGGAATGGAGGTTACATTACTGTAGCCGGCAATTACATTTTTTTATTTTTTTTTTGTTGTCGTCAGTCTTTCGACTGGTTTGATGCAATCCTCCATCCCTTCCTATCCTGTGCTAACCTCTTCATTTCTATATACCCCTTACAACCCACTTCCTCAATTATCTGCTTCATATATTCTAATCTCTGTCTTCCTCTACAGTTCATACCTTCGACTGTTCCCTCCACTAATAAATCAACCAACCCAGCATGTCTCAATATATGACCTACCAGCCTGTCTCTTCTTTCTGTGAGCTTCTTCCACAAACTTCTTTTCTCACCCATCATTTCGAAAACTCGTTCATTTCTTACTTTGTCAGTCCACTTAATTTTCAGCATTCTTCTGTAGCACCACATTTCAAATGATTCAATTTTTTTTATTTCCGGTATTCCTAAAGTCCATGTTTCGCTACCATAAAGTGCTGTGCTCCACACAAAGAGTTTTAAAAAGTTCTTTATAATTTCTAGATCAATTACATGTTGACACATTTATTCACTTAAGGAATGACTGGTGGCATACTTGAATATTTAGTGTTTAATTGGCTTTGTAACACAACATTAGAGATAGAGCCAAGGACTAGGCGAGTATGTAACTGATGGGCGCCTCGCAGCCCAAATTAAATGGAATATTGATGATCTCCCTGTAAGACTATGCCCACATGACTATATGACAAAATGATTGACCCTCTAACTGTCCACACCCAGCTATCGCAGTAGAGCCCACCTTTGTGTTAGACGACTAGCAGCATCTTCTTGTCTGCGACAGCCACCTCGGCGTCGATGTGGTGCATTGAAAGACTTTCGGAGAAAGACAGACAGACCATTGCCGTCAGGGATTAAATAGATATCTCCTATAACCACTGTGTGGAGAGGGCAATACTCCTCGCTAACCTGCTGTATGAAGTCACTTTACCAGCTTGCAGTAATGACAGGCGCTTGGCAACTGGCGATTTAGGACTTGCTGATTGGCGTGCTACTTCTCAGGTCATAGCTCGCTCGCCCTGGATACTGTCTTGGAAAGTATGAGGTATTAAGGCAAGGGATCGATCTCGATCACTACAAATCTCGACAAGTCAAAAATATCTACAACTTGAAAGAAACTCTTGTTCCCCTCCCTTCAAACCCCAAAACCTCCATTATTCGAAATCTGAGACCTATATAAGTCGAAATAATCAGTATTTCCCTACAAGGTATTTCAGTGTATATTTTCGCTCTATAACTCGAAGAAAAAAAAAATCACCTCTGCATCTCGAATATAGCAATGTTTGATTTATCTCTACAATTCGTTGATTATAAATTACTTCGTTACGTGCTATGATGAAGTTGTCTCTGCTGGATCGTCACATGATGACGAAATTACTGATTAGTTTCTCGAAAAGTCAAAATCAATGATGCAGAGGACTGAAGTAATGAACCATATGTTCCGTCGGTTTCCACCAAAGAGACTATAGCAATGTTAAAGAGAAATCCAGCAATGCAGAAGAAGCAATATTTCCAACTCTGTATACTGTAGATAATGCTATAGACATAGAATGCTCAAATTATTGAAAGCAAAATAAAAGAAGTTTTTAATTTTTGTATAGCTAATCTATGTATTTTATTTTACGTGTGATTTTTTTAATGTTTATGTATGCCTACAAATGCTTAAGTTTAGAATAAACATTACCTCTGCAACACGAATTTTTATTTATTTCTCCTCTGTTACTCAGAAGTAGCTAGGATAGACTCTAAACCTCTCAAGTAGATGATTTACCTACAAAAAAAGTAAAATGAAATCAAATTCTTCAACTTACCATATTGATTGTTAGTCCCTTTCTCCTTACCTTCTTCAATAACAAGGGGTCAAGTGTAACAAAAATAAGCTTTTTTATTTTTTTTACTAGCATTTTCAATTATTAAATGTTCTTCGGTGTGTTAAAACAACTTACGTTTTATTATTATTATTACTCGAGAAATTGCTATATTTCTGTTAATTTATTCACATGTTAGTTACTTTCATTTTATTTACTGTGTTTTGTTTGCTTAATACTTTCAGAAAGAAGTCAACTTCAGCAAAAAGCTGATGTGGAACAAATTTCGACTAGAGTGTATTAAGCAGATAAGAAAACAGAAGGTAAAGTGGAACATATATTAATAGATTTACAAAAACATAGTAATACGCCAGTAAAATGTATGTTCAAAACTTGTATAGAATGTTCTGCCTGAAGATGAAGTCGGAGACCGGCTTCGAAACGTCGCATCCCCTGTGAGAAGTCGGAGAACATTTTAAAGAGCTGATACACCGGCAAAGTCTCCATTCGCAACTTGTTTTAGGACACTAAAATGATTTAATAAATCAAATCGAACATGCCAAAATAAAGTACATGGACAAACCACAAGAAAAGTCATCATCTACACTTTCTTCTATGGTTAGAGTTACGCGTCAGACAGGACATTGGTTGATGTTTATAGTTGACTTCTAACTTTCTGAGTCACACGGAGCCATGTGTTCTCTTTCGCTCCGTCTAGGCCTTTATGACATACCAGCTTAAACACAATGTAAATGATCTAATTACTTACCATAAGTCAGGCAACATTTCCGTAAACTTTTCTGTTTATAACGGTCAACCTCTGTTAGAAGTCTTTTTACCTTTTTCAGCTTGGTATACCTCACATAAATTATTACTCCAAATTGTCCCTCGCTACGCTCTGGCCTCGCAGTCGGGAGGACGATGTTTCGAATCCCCGTCCGGTCATCCAGATTTGGCTTTTTCATTGTTTCCCCAAATCCTCCATGCGACTGCCGGGATGCATCCTTCAAAAGGCCATGACCTAATTCTGCAGTCAACTTAACTGTACCGAATAACAGGAGTAGATTGACGGGGGAACACATAAAACAGAGTCCTTAAAACAGATGTCCATAGCAGACGAATACTGGTTTGATTGATTGAAAAAAAATAATAAATTAATAAAGGATTGTATAATTTCTACCTGTGTCTTTAATTTTCAGAATTTTCTTAATAGTTTGATGTATTTTATGATTTTTTTAAAGATAATTACTCCCTTTAATCTATCTATCGAAATATCGATATTTTTTCTCGATGTATATCGATAGTGTTTGTAAATATCGTTTCGATATTGATCGATATATTTTTTTAAATGCCCATCCGTACACACACTCACACACACACATAGTAGCCGCCATACCTTGCGTCACCCCTAACGAGACAGTATAACCAACTGCTAACATTGAAAATCGTATTCTACCAACTTAAATTATTCAGTAGCTAAATTTCAAACAACTCACCGTGAAACCTCGCTTTACAGAACATGATATACACGAAATACAGAGATATAACGATATATATCGTTATAGCATATACACAAGTTCACAACTAATCACAAGAAAAATATTCAAATCTATAATTAATCAACTCCCAGCTTGCTATCCACTATTCATAAAATACAATTTCATTAAAAAGCTGGTTCTGAGTACTATCAGCATTGGTACTTATGACAGTTAATACATATAATTAAATACATTTATATATAAATTTGTAAGTTGGTGTGATGTAAATGCTTAACATGTAACCTTTGTTTAATTTTCTTGTTATGCTAAGTGGTCCTCTTGATAACAGGTTAATTTAGCTAATAACATTTAGCACAAGCTGAGCAATGGTTTCTGGACTATTACAGTCCGCTTTAAGATGTCCAGCGGTCTCCGTTAAAAGCATCCGCCACCTCTGCAAGTCCATCAAATGTGAGCCAGTAATTTACGAAGGCTTTTTTCGCTTTTAATGCGACTGGTCTACAAGTCGAGGGTTGCCCACACTGCTATTCTACAGAGCTGTCCCATAAACTCAAGGACTTGCTGATACAAGAAGATTTACTAGTATTATCTCTGTCCTGCTTCCTAGTTCGAGTAAAGCAAAAAATCTACACGGATAGACTTATTTTTGAAAATACACGCTTTCTTACCATGCTTAAATTAATTCACCTGTCTGTTGCGCGGTGAAAATGTTGCAACTGAAATTTCAGCAACTTGCCACTGTTCGACTTACCCGATACTTTGCATACATTTTCGTTTCCTATTGTAATGCTATTGTAAATAAGTATAATTTTCAGTAATTAATGATTAAATTAGTGGAAGTTAACTAATTTTAATTTCTTATCGCAGTCAAATAGTTTACCTGGTAAAATAAAAAAAATCTAGTAAGGGTTTGTTAACATACAGAGCCAAGTTTATTTTTGTTGTCGCTTTTACCTGCCATTAGGAAGGGGGAGGGTTCAAATCTCGTCCGACCATCTTGAATCAGGTTCTCCATGTTTAACTAAAATATCTGAGAATGCTGGAATGGTTTCTTTAGAAGGATATTGCCAAACTCCTTCCTGTTCCTTATCCTCTTAAGCTATGTTCACACTTGGATACTTGTGCCTGAACTTGTATCGGGATTTGTATATTTGACATGTCACGGCAGTTCACCTCAGACAAACTACTCATACATTTGTCAAATATCGGAATATCTCACACAATTCACTCATACATTTTGTATATGCTCATTTCACCTTCTATCTCACACACGCCCATGCGCATTAGCCAAATTTAACATATCCAAAAACTCAAACGCGGAAATTAGTGACATACCGTAAGAAGGTTTTCATTATTTGCCCGTTCTGTTTGTCATTACTTCTTTTACTAACATGGCATAAGCACATTGTATTTCGCGTCTAGATAGAATTTTTTCCCACCATCTACGTTTCCTTTTCTATTTCAGTATCACGTAAGCAAAGAACTAAAAAAGAAAAAATCTTCCTCATCAGGCGACGTTTTTAATGCTTTGATGACGTTTAATAGCACACCAGTGTACACAAGTATCAAAGAAGGTTTCGATACTTGTGAATACTAATGTAAACGCCAGATTCATACTCATACAAGTCAAGTTCCGATACAAGTTCTGAAACAGATCCCGATACATGTTCTGAATTTGTGGCAGATGTTACCGTAGCTTTAGGTTGGCAGGCTGTCTCTGAGACCCTGCAGCAGACCGCTTCCTGGGCTTCACCTGTGCGGAATAAAACGTAAACAAAATAGTTGACTGAAGAGGGTTCTTGAGACTCTATACTAGCCTACCTCCTAGGCTTCAAGGATGAAATGTACTTGACTGGAAAGTGTCCATGAGATCCAACCTCAGCCTGCTTTCGGGTTTCAATTAATTGAGAATCAAACACTTTTTTTAAACAGAAAAAATAGTATTAATGCCTACGCAATGGGAACAGCGATGCTCAATGAAAAAAGGCCAATAGTTTCCACTGTGGAGGACACATCGCTCTGCCAATCCTCTGGTGACTAGTGTCTGAGAATTTCAAACAGCCTCCGGTGCGATAAGCGGGCGTTCATTAATTGCGCGAGATAAAATAGGGGGGGAGGGGTTCCGGCGAAATATCAACAAAGGGGGGTGGCCGACTTAAATCTGAAGTCAACTTTTATTTCAGACTGCGGTCCTTCAAACGTCAGTAGAGCTAGGAAAAAAAAAGTTTCCATAATTACGAGGGCGATATCACGGTAGGGAGGGGGGAGGGGGTATCACCAAGTCTCAACAGGAAGGAGGGAGGGGTCGGAATTTACGAGAAAACACCTCACGTAATTAATGGGCGTCTCCTAAGAAAGCAACGACCAACCGGAAGTTAAGTGGTTTTAAATCAAGAAAACACTGAGGGAGGCAATATCTTTGAACAACAGTCCCAAAAATAGTGAGATTGAAAAGATGAGACTGCCGAAAGATGGAACACCTGTGGCATCGAATTTACACAGACATTGACAGCCCACAGAACAAAAAAAGAGAGATGTACACACTTTATCATTATTCCTGGCCGCCCCTGAAAAATTCTACCACTGTTATCTTGCACAATCCTACGCCAATGTCATCCTAAGAAACAGTAACGCAATACAAGCTCGTCAGTATTGCGTAGCTGTCTACCGCAATCAGGGCGGCGGTATGCGGGACTCGAACCTGGCGCCGTTGTACCTCCACAATCCAGATTCAGTGTAGGGCGCCTCAACGTGCAGCACCACTGGCGGGTCTTTTTTTTTAATATATATATACAGGAGAGTGTTTTTTTAATTTTATTTTGTTCTAAATGTCCTCAGTTAGAATACTGTTGTTCTGCATGGGGCCCCTATCAAAAAGGGGTCAATGGAGGCATTGCAGAAGGTGAAAAGAATAGCCTCCAAATTCTTTGCAGGTACAGCTGGGCAGAAAATCGTTAATCCGTTAATAGTTAATTAACAAAGTTAACAAAATTGCAAAAACTTAACTTTTAAGTTAGTTTAAAAAATTGTTAACGGTCTTTTTAACTTCCTTTAAACTGAACTTCCGTTAACTTTAGTCTATTACATTAGTAGTTCACGTCGTTTGGTTCGTTCGAATTGCGGAGAGTCGGATGGCGAACGGATTAGGTACCGGTAATACGAAGAGCGAGTGTGATGCATAGGGAGCGTGCATAAACCACGTAGCTCCATTTTGGTCTCCTGTGAACCCCCTCCCCCCCCCCACGTAGCACGTAGCTTTTTTCCCCTTTTAATTCCAGAAGACATTTTGTACTGTTTTCTCGTGTCAGACTATTGTAAATTACGCGGAGATAATTAACTCAAGGAAATAAATATTCACATGCTGTTGTATGTTCTGTTCCTCATTTTAACTGTGAAAAATGTTATGAAAGGAAAGCTACGTGTCCTCGCTCGGATACCCCCTCCCTCCCCCCACGTAGCCTAGCGTAGCCTTCCAGCCAAAGCTCTCCGCTTAGGAGTGCGGATCTACTGCACCTTAGTACGACCAATTCTTGAATATGCCTGCCCTGTGTGGGCATACACAGCTAAAACAAATCTTGACCGACTTCAAATCATTCAGAATCGAGCTTTGAAGAGAGCACTTCATCTTGACTGCAGATTTCCCACAATTGCCCTTCATGAAGCCACAGGGCTACCAACTTTAAAACAACGATTCAAGGATCTTGCTACCAAATTTTATAATACAGCCCACAAATCCAACAACCCACTAATCAAGGATTGGGGAATTATCCGGTAGGAATAGGTCCACACATAGGACCTATCTCACTTGTTCAATAATCCCCCAAACCATCTGAAAATATCTACGCCAAACGTTAAGACACATCTAACCTGAAGCAAGTACCCATCTATAAGACTAGGAGTAAATGTCGCAAGACAAACACTCCACCCTACTCTGCCCAAGGAGGAAATGGGCATCCGTCCCCCCCCCCCCTGGACCGAGCCACGTAGTTTGTGCACGCTCCCATATACGTACAATTGTTATACTATGTATTGCGTGGATGTGGGCAGCAAAGCTAGAGTTTTGGAGCGTTTCTAAAAAATATGAGTATACCTGTACTGTATAAAAAGTATTATTTATGTAGAAGTTTTCCGTATGCCAGGAATACAGCGAAAGGGTTGATTATAAGCAGATAGCAAATTATTTTCGACGCACTCTTAGCAATAGTCCAGAAATTCGCCTGTAGGTTTTGGGAACACTTTGGAAAGTCGAGTCACAGCTGGAAAGCGAGTTGTTTGCGATTGAACGCGGGCCCTCCAGAAGAGATAAGCAGCGTCGTAATGCGCTGCTGTCGCATGATAAAGGGCTGTTACTAACCAGGGCTTAATGGGATTCTCTCGGAGCATAAAATCCACCAGCAGACAACTGTCAAGCAGGAGTTATTGAAATGAGATACACAACAATAGATGCGCTGCTCTTTCCACATTTAAAACAAACCTTTCAGCATTTTATTTCCTGGAACTTTTCATTTATGAATAAGGCAGATGCGGGTTTTTAATTTCTCTTAGGTGTACACATAACCGATTCGCAGCAGAAACGAAGCGAAATTGAAGCAGGGAGCCTCTTGTGCATCTTCTACCCATTCATTTCTGCTTTCCACTGTTGCTTCACGGTATAATAACTTTTTTCGTGCTATTACTCTACTTAATGTAAAAAATTAATATTATCGGCCAACAGACTGCTTTGTCCGCTCTGTTGGTTGCTTCTCCGTGATGGTGTCCGGCACTGGAACGGGATTTGCTGGTTCGAGTCCTTGGGAAACGTCCACGAACTACGTGACTCGATAAAAAAAAGGGGGGTTATGCAGAATACTACGCTAGGTTCATTTTATTTGTCACAGTAAAAATGAGTACAAAATATACAACAGCACGTGGATTTTTATTTCCGTCATTTACTTACGTCCTTATTTTAGATACTCTATATACAGTCAGTGCTACGAGTGCTTGTGACTCGAAATCTTAGGTCTTTTGATCACACGGGTTCGGTGCAATTGAACTAATAGACATGCGAAGTCGCCTTACGAGCCGAAAAACATTAGTTTCATAAATAATTCCGTCAAAAACAATTGTTTTGGTATTATTTGATTCCACAGACGCGTTTCGCCCTTGCGGTGTAGGATATCTTTAGTGGCTGTAAAGTGTTTTTACATGTGTTGTTACAATCATTATCTACAGTACAACTCTTTATATATATTGTAATGATCCGAATGGAAAACATATGTGCGTGTTTCTTTTCTCATCGTGAGTGTGTCGGTCCCAGGGGTGGTTCTGCTTGTGTTTGGAGGACGCCAGCCCTTGAGTGTTGCCATTCGATGTGACGGATTGCAGAAAACAGTCCCGTGACAGGACCACAGCTCAAGAGCAGCCTGGACTGTTTCGGTAAACAAATAAAATAAAAAGTAAATCTGTATCCAAGAACGAAGGGTGAAGGGAGGCCAGGTAGTACAGCCAATAGGAAAAATTTGTATTTGTGTTTTGTTGCATGTCCTGAGCCAACCAGCGAAAAGAGCTTCCCTGCAAAGACATACATTGGCAGACGTCATCAAGAAGGGGTGGAAAGCGACGCTTCGTCTGTCAGCACGGAAGACAAGGGGAGGTGTAGATCGGCAGCGCAGCTGACCACAGGATAGACAGCAGTGAGGCAACCGGCCGTGACGGAGAGCTGGTCAACCCACCGACTGCACAACTTAGATTCGCCTGCACGGTAACCACCATTCAGAAAAAGGAACTTTTGCATCATCGTCGTTTTTACCCTAGTCAGCCCTGAGACAAACTCTCTTGCTCCACCGAGAAAGTTATGTACCCTTGTGTTGCAAAAAGAAAATTAATCTTTCTAAAATCTTGTCAAGTAAACAATTAAAATACATAAGTAAATCGTAAAATCAGATTGTGAACCTTGTTTTCAATAGATCCCAACCAATCATGTAATGTGTCATTTGACTTTATTAATAATTCTAGTTGTTCAATAATTCATGTTTAAATAACAGTACTTTAAGATCTGGATGTCGCTTCCCTCAGAATAGGGTACACTCGAATATCTGACGCCCACCTGATTTTTTGTTATACCTAATATTATTTTGAAATCAATGACAGGTAGCAAACGGTCGAGAAGTCGCTTTCCTAACATAGGGAACACTTCAATATAAATATGTACACACTGTACTCACAGATATAGTGGTAATCCTCAGATGCCGGACTGGAACCGCAGTTCACACATTTTCACAGCACTGTTCATTGCAGTTCCAGCTGAACATATCTCACTAGCTGCACAATAACAACAAGTGCAGCATGCAAGCAACAAGTGAAATACGATCAGCTGGAACTGCAATGAACAGTACTGTGAAAATGTGTGAACTGCTGTTTCAGTTCGGCATGTGAGGATTACCACTATATCTGTGAGTACAATGTATATATATATATATATATATATATATATATATATATAGTTTGTTCTATTTTATCAGCTAGCAAATAATGATGAATGAGATTAGGAGAATTTTTCAGTAAAACTTCTAGTCCCAGGCTGTTCCTGAGAATAAGGTTTTCCCAACAACTGATCATTTCATTCATAATATTTATAATTATACAAAAGTATATGTAAAATTGTTCATTATATACCAATAATTTTAACGATAGTTTGGTAGGAGGAAACTTCACAAAATGTTTTCTGCAATTAACAGGAAAAAAGCTACATGTCACAAGTGGGGAAAGGGGGTGGGTATAGGCAAAAGCCACGCCAGGCTACTTAGGGGAGGAGGGGATCAAAAGAGGCATAAATGGAACCGCGTAGTTTATGGACGATCCCTAGTGGTGGAGGACTTGCCCGGCAGCGGTGGAATGATGGTGGCGAACAATAAGACTGTGCAGCAGAGTCGTGGATTAAATCCAAACCTCCCTCCAGTATGGACGCAGCGAGGGCATACGAAACTCTCGTTTATGATTCGTCCGTCGCGTCGGATGGGGATGGTAAGCCTTCCGGTGTGTTTCTGAAGAGTAGACCACTCAATAGGCCGATGCCAGGTTTCACCCTCACCCTTCTTACACCTCGCATCCACAAAGCAACACTCCGCGCAGAACACCACAGTCATCAACTTTACCATAACGCTGTCACACTGGAAAGGACAACGAGAAGCCAGCTCAGTTCATCCCCTAAGATATCCGCCTACACTCGGACACGTGATAATAATTACAATAATAATAACATTTAAATAAACTGCTATGGAACGTACGCTCTGGTGGCAATTTCCCTACACACCAATCTTCCCCCTTTGCTGCACCCAACCACATTTGCCATCAGCAATTTCTTCAACGTTTTTGGTAAATTATTCATCATTTCTCTTGGTAACTTACTCCAATCCCTGACACCCTTGCCAAAAAAAAAAGGGAATCTTCCCACACCCTTGTGCCTGAAATCGAGTGCCAGCTTGTGGTCATGGTCATCTTTTCCCTTCCATGAACTACTTTTAATTCTTACACCAATATCTTTCCGCGCCTCATCATCACTTGTACACTTGTGATGGCACTCAAAGAAGAAGAATCATCTTCAGTTTCCAATTTTAAGTACTGCTGCTACAGATAATGCTTTCATACTTTCTTTTAACGCAATTTGTTTTTATTTTCCCATTGCCTTTCCCTGTCAGCGCTATGGTCACTAGACACGGGAGAGGATTACGGGCAAGGAACGTGCAACATTAACACAATCCCCTCTAGTCATTTTTCGTTAATTATGTTACTAAAATTATTATTTTATCCGTAAATTATTATTTTATCTCATGGATTATAGGTACCTTAAATGTTTTTATTCCATTATCTTATTTGTCACAGTTAACATGACGTACAGAACACACAACAGCATGTGAATATTAATTTCCGCCATTTAATTATCTCCGTATGTAATTTAAGGTAGTCTGAAAAGAGCAAACAGTAAAAAATGTTTTTTCGGAATCAATTGGGAAAAAAGCTACGTGGTCGGAAGGGGTGGTGATGTACAGGCATAATCTCCTTCGGGCTACGTGTGGGGAGGGGGGGTGTTTACAGGAGGCCAAAATGGAGCTACTTGGTTTATGGGCGATCCCTTACTAGCTTGTAATGTGATAGCAGTAGCTTTAATTTATAGTCTTTAGGAATTGTGTATCGTAGTAGCTATCTTTGGCCTGCAACAGCAGGACGCATTACTTAGTGATCGCTGGCCGGGTGTGTATAATATTCAAACTTGGTTGCACGGCGCAAATAATGTCGCGTGACACCAGTTTGTGCTTCACTTTGAGGAAGCTGTAATGAATTAACAAGTTTGTTTGTAAGCTATATGCGTGTAAATAGGTAGCGGAGTTTATCAAACCCATTGGTATTCGATCAGAACAGTGCATTTTCATTTGCGACTTCGCAACAATACCTCCAGTTTGTTGGTGGTTACGTAATTAACTATATTAACCAAAAACTGTCTAAGCTGACGGCTCGCACGTGTTGAGCGATGACAAAATGGACTTAAGTCATCTAAAAAAAAACGCCAACATCACCGACTATAGTGTGGCAATACTAATAATCAACGTGGATCTTCGAGGGCTGTCTTGGATAATGGTGAAGCTTATATTTGGCTTCCACTTCCATACCAATTATGTGGGAAGTTTATAAATGGGAAGAAATTCGATCATGGCTTTTCTGAGGAACCATTCCGATACTCGCCGGGAGTTATTTCGGGGAAGCATAGAAAACCGTAATCTGGATATCCGGACCGGGATTTGAAACCCGATCCATCCGGATGGCGAGCCCGAGAGTTACAGCTCACCCAGCCGAGTTCAGCTAACTCGATTGCTTTTTTTTTATACCTCTTGCTTTTGAGTTTTACTTAGCATTTTCTAAATGCTACTCAAATTAACGGTTTGACTTTGCTGTGCAGATCATGTTTCCGATATGAAAGTCGGGAAGCATCTCCGATCTCGAACTACGACGTGGCACAAATTCCGTAGATGCAAAATAAGCTATAACTTCTCAGAATAATTTGCACCACTGATCCTCTGTTGTATCTAATCAAGCTTTGATCTTTATACATTTTTGTTGTTGTTTTCGCAGCCGCTATATAAATATAAATTGCTTACGGTATTTACGCTGCGTTGAAATACTCCTCCTCCTTCTTCTTCCCGACGTTTCGACCAAGGCTTAGGTCTTCTTAAGGGGCCGTCTACCGAATCTGCTACAGACTCGGATTTGCTGGAGACTGGCGTGGCTGGTTGTTTACGTATTTTTACTGTCGATATTCCTACACTATCGATTATCTATAGATATGCTTTCTACGATTAAATCGTAGAATGCAGTTTGATTGTCCTACACTATCGATTATCCAGAGATATGCTTTCTACCATTAAATCGTAAAAAAAGAAAATTGATTGTCCTACACTATCGATTATCCAGAGATATTATTTCCACGATTAAATCGTAGAAAGCGGATCGATTGTCCTACGATTAAATCGTAAAAAGCAGATCGGTTGTCCTACACTATCGATTATACTACAGAGATATGGTATGCTTTCTACGATTAAATCGTAGAAAGCAGAACTCTGGATAGTCGATAGTGTAGGAATATCGACAGTACAAATATGTAAACGACCAGCCACGCCAGTCTCCAGCAGATCCCAGTCTGTAGCACATTCGGTAGACGGCAGCTGAAGAAGATCTAAGCCTTGGTCGAAACGTCGAGAAGAAGAAGAAGGAGGAGTATTTCAACGCACCGTTAATCCCGTAAGAAATTTGTGTTAAGCTTTGAACTTGTTCGGGATTGTAAGACTGTCGCTGAATCTGCCAAGAGGTCGACTTGTTGTCAGACTTGTTGTCAAAATTATCTGATGGCCAAAGATATTGCAGACGACCCGAGGATAATATTTACATGCGCTGTCTTGCGATTTGCGTATTAAACGCACACTTCCAAGGTTTGCTTAAACAATAGCTGTTATCTTGATTTAGGTTAGTTAAATGTTTATACATTCTCACTTTCCTAATTTGACAAGCTCTAGGATTGGCTAGATTCTTCGATCTGGTATTGTGCTATCACTCACTTAACAGTATGTCCAATATGTTCCTGAGTTTCATTTCTCCGCCCTACATCCCACTGTCTTTAGACGCGACCTGCAATCTTCATCATTTATCAACTGTTATTATTTTTGTAGTTATTTAGTAGTGGAAGTCTACTTTTCAATAACTCGTTTTAGATATGGTTAAAGAAAAGCTTTTTTTACTGACCACTTCTTACCATTTTTTACTCACTACTTGGAACCCAATTTGAGACCAGTGCGTGGCATAGATGTACATTTTCCTGGTTTATACAATCATAATTGTGCCTTCAAATGTACTCGTTTCTCAGTCGTCTGAAGGTGTGACAAAGAAAGGAGATACCGCCTTGTATTTAAGTGAACTTCCTAGGCACCTAATAAGTAGGCTTGGGCAAAATATACCGGTGTATCGATATTTTTCCTGAATTAATCGATATTTATTCTAGGTACATCAGAAACCTATATGTTTTTGGAGGATGAATTTTATGTAGCAATTCGATTTTTTTTTTTTTTTTTTTTTTTTTTTTTTTGTATGAACGCAATTCAGTATCTACTTTGATGCGTTGCATATATTGTATATAGCGGATAAATACACATATATATCCGATCTTCTGACCACGTCTTAAAAAAAAAAAAGGTGAATTCGTCGTAATTTAACATTTTTTTCACTAACGGTCAGCAGGTTAAGGAAGCTGTTAAATTTTAACAGGTTTATGTTGACGCCACCGGCGCTATTTTTGTTTTTGTTTTTTTTTTTTTAAACAGCTAGGAAATCAGACCCAGTACAGTTTTGGGTGAATTGCCAACGTTGCACACCGGTGCTTTCGGAAATCGCGCCAAAGTATCTGATATGCCAAGTTAGACTTCGGAAAAATATATGGATGTATTAAAATATCGATATTTTTCATAAAATAATTGATATTTATCTTCGACACTTTTGTTCTAAAAATATTAAAAAAATCGATATTTTTTGGAGCATCAATACCTAATTTCATGCGTTTTATGTCATTATAAAAATTGTATGCGAATCTTATACATACATATCCGATCTTCTCAACGCGTCTTAAGAAATGTGAATTCTCATAATGTAACATTTTTTCATCAACGGTTAACAGGTTAATTTTTTTTTTGTCAACGTATAAGCTTGAGCAGTATCTGGATGAACCACTAATGGATAAGAAATCAGACCAAGTACAATTTTGGGTGAATTGCAGACACTTCACGTCGGTGCTTTCGGAAATCACGCCAAACCTCTTTCTGTGTCATTAGACTAGTAGCTTCTGCAGTTAAATTAGCGTTATTGCACATCAGGACAATATTGACGGGGAAACATGCAAAACCGAGAATTCTTTTGACATCTGTGTCAGTCGAATACTGGTTTGATAGATTTAAAAAATAAATTAGAAAAAGTTTCTATAGTTTCTACACGTTTCTTCAATTTTCCGAATTTTCTTAAGTATTTTGAGCGTGTTTTAGATAATTACCGACTGTGGGCAAAAATATCGAAAGAAGTATTTATAAGCGCTCCATATGGACTTGAATCAGTAATATTAATAATAACAAAGTAAGAAACAGCTGGGAAAGGTAAGAAGACTTCTGGATGAAGTTCTCCTTGTCGTGCGATGAATTACCTATTTTGCCCTGAAGTACTTCTCCTATTGCTACCGAGCGAGGTGGGTGAGCGGTTAACGCTCTGGCCTCGCATTTGGGAGAACGCTGGTTCGAATACCCGTCCGATTTGGGTTTACCATGGTTTCCCCAAATCATGCCGGGTTGTTTCCTTTAAAAGGCCATGGCCGAATTCCTTCCCGTTCCTTGTCCCCAGTCCCATCCCAACTCTAATTACCACGACGTCGAGGAGGCGTAAAGCCATAAGTAAAATAAAAAAAAAAAAATCTCTTATTGCTGGTGCATGAGGTGAGAGCAGATTGTGGCGGTGCAGCCTGCCCGCGAGTGCAGTTTACTTGCGTTGGCACAATGCCTCGCTTTATTCCGGGACGCCTTTCAGCGACTCGTGTAAACCGTCAGAAGACGCAACACAAGTCGCGTCACTGTGTTGCGCCGAGCATCTCGTCTCGGTCGCCACCCACAACTCTCACCAGTTAATTACTTACGTCTATGGGCGACAGATTTATAAAGGAGCCACCAACTAATCCTCAGATATAACGATGAGGGGTAGCGAATCTCAACCCGTTTTCCATGGGCAGAATATTAAAATTTAATTATAACTGCATAAAAAATTATATAAAAAAAGAATGAGTAAAAATTGGTCGCATAAAATGGATTCCATACCCGAATTGCATAAGCATATAAGCTAGAAGAAAAAATGTCTTAAAGCCATTAACATTTCATCCGAAATGAAACAAAAGTATAATATTTCTAGGATATGAGAATAGGACTGCATAGCTACTTTATTAGTCTGTTCGTTAAATTCGCTTTCAGTCGGCATCCAAAAGAGCGGCATTCGTTTGAAAATTAAGTCAATGACCTTTTTTTTGGGGGGGGGGGGAGTCCTTATTGTGCGTGTCTTTCAAGATCGCGGTAGGAGCCGATAGCAATTTGTAGGGTTGGTTAATAATAGACACGTAGGTAAAAAATTGGGCCCATTAAAGACTGTAGAATTATTTTTGAAATTTTAATGGTCCTCAGGTTTGAAAAGGTTAGGATGAATGACTGTAGTGACTTCATACTATTTCAGTCGTCCCATTGTAGTCAGATTGATTTATTCTCTCCTAATTGAGAACCGCTTCGTATTGTCGTTATAACTATAGGAACTAATAAGGACTGAAATAATCTGCCAATCGGAAATAATGTTTCCTGCATAAACAGCAATGATTATGCAACAGTAATTGTCATAAGAATACTTCGTTTCAATTAAAAATACACATCTATACGGAGGGAAAAAAAAACATGGAATTGTGAAACTATATATCTATATATATATATCTATATATATATTTATATATATTTTAGTGTATTGCAACACTACATCGAAATATATTTGCGAGAACTTGGACCTTAGCTCGCACACATGGATGGTGAGAACATCAAAGGTAACGGTAACTGCCTGGCTACATTTTGACCTCGGCGCCCTGAGAGAGAAGGAACGCAGCGTGCCCCCAGGGTGACGTGGTGTGAATGGTGCAGTAGATTGCGAGCTGTGTGGTGGGTGCGTGGCCAGCGTGCAGTAAGAGATGTGAGGAGAGTAACGCCGGGGCGGTGTGTGGCTGCTCTTGTGTTCCATGTCGATATCAGAAATTTTTGTGGAAAGGTTTGGGATTAATACCAGGCCGTTGGTGTACAATCTGTTGATTAAGAAAAGCAGAAAATGGAAATATATGGCATCGGACGACTGCGGGCAGCAGACTCGGCGCCTTCTCTAAATGATAACCCCACAGATATGATGATCACCGCAAATCATTATCGTATTGATCAACCCGGTGTCGCCCTAGATAAAATCTGATTGCCTCACCGAGCTTCATGAATGACACATGGAAAACCCTGAGAACTGATGTAAAATGAACAGATTTTTAGATTTCAAGATATTTGTTTAATTGTATCTTACTATTTTTAATAACATTTCATGAAGAATAACTTTGTTATAAACGCATTTTTATGTCAAACCTAGCTACAACGGTGTTTTTAATGTGAAAAGCAACATCCCGATCCCTCATATCAGCTATCTGAATCAATAATAATATTTTTTTTGATAATTTATGCAAACGAAAATTAATTCACAACAAGAGGGAGTACAATTCAACTGGGGCGCTGCTTTCGAACAGTTAACGCGAATTAATGTGTTGGTATCTCACAGTGTCCACCACGAACTTGTCTCCAAGGATGGGCCGCAATGAGAATGGGAATTCCAACAGTTAAGGGCGTTCTTCTTCTTAAATTTCATACACGCTCATCATGTAGGATGTATCCTTCCATGGGAACTCTCTCGGGAAGATAAACTGGCGTAGTTTCCTCTTGACTTCTTCAATGTGTGTTAATATGTTTTATTGTGGGAATGGATGGTTGTGAAAGTGTTTATGACTAGTAAAAAGTGTTGTATGTGTTTTATGGAGTGATGAAGAAGGAAAAGTCTAAAACCCGTTGTCAGGCCTATTCTTCCTAAAGATGCCTTGGTGACCGTCGGGCTTAACTTCCCCTTTCGATGGATGACTCACCGTCACCTAGAGTGGTGGGTGAGCGGATAACGCTCTGGCCTCTCATTCGGGAGGACGCCGGTTCGAATCCCTGTCCGGGCATCAAGATTTGGGTTTTCCACGGTTTTTCCCAAATCACTCCAGGTGAATGCCAGGATACTTCCTTCAAAAGACCATGGCTGAATTTCGTCACGTTCCTTGCCATCCTTTCCCGCTTCCAATTACCTCGACGTCAACGAATCGTAAAGCTATAAAACTTGTTTTTCAAAGTTTTCAAGCCGTATTCCCGTAGGATTAGCGGAGGTAGAGTTCCGCATTCCTATTTCCTGACCGTGGGCACTAGAGTGGACGACACGCTCTGGCCCTTTTTCTTCACGTCCCCGAGGAGTTTCACCAACGGTACTCATTTGATAGCAAACTGAGTGAACCTGGGGGATCATATCGGACGTTCAGCTACAAGCAAGATTCCTCGGCCTTGTCGGGAAATGAACCCCGATCGTCCGGGTCGTAGTCAGACGCTCTATCGTCTAAGTTAAGTGGCTGCCCTATAAAGTCATCATATAAATACCATAGTATATATATACTAGCTGTTACCAGCGAATTCGTACGCGTGGACTTCATTGCCAGAATTGAATATAGAAACCTGTTAGTTTTATATATATATATATCTGCTTAACGTCTCTCTAACAGCGAGGTCTTTTAGAGAAGGGAAAGGAGGGGGGGGGGCAAAGAATTGGAATGAATTCTGCCATGGCCTTTTGAAGGAAGCATCCCGGAATTTGCCTGGAGTGATTTGGGAAACCATGGAAAACCCAAATCTGGATGCCCGAACGTGGATTCGAACCACCGTCCTCCCGAATGCGAGGCCAGAAAACCTGGTAGTAACTTAAGATTTGTCCCAAACAACACCGAGTCGGCATAATATGACAGGAAAGCTATTACTATATCATTCTACTGTCGGACCTATCTCATGAAGAGAATCAACTTCCAACATATTTAAAAATAGAAAAACAAGCAAAGGTGCTGGGATGTGGTGGTGGGTGTGGCGGGTGTTGGTTTAACTGAGGGCAGCTTTTTTCAGCTTGGTCTTTTCTTCTTTCTTCAGCATGAGCATCAGATTCTTGTGTTCTAATAACTTTAGTTACTCGTGCTCTTCAAGAACTACACCTTAGAACAGGTTTACGCCCGCAAGGCATGTTAAAAAAGAAGACAAAATAAACTGGTGCAAGAAACTTTTCAGGCAGACACAAAGTAATAGTACAGTGCAGAGCAAATCGACATCTATACTAAAAAAATAAGTTTTGTCTCTAAATGATTTTTTTAACAAATCATGCAATAACAGATTGCGCGAGAAACATAGCTTGAGCAACCAACGTAACATTACAGACTAACACACTCATCCGTTTGTCTATCATCATTCGATAACTTCTCAAAATTTTGTGACTAAAACCGAAAAAAGTGTACTCTGTCCTTCCTACAGGTACAAAGTATTTCCTTGTCAAATTCCATCAACATCGGTATAGCCATTTAGTAGTCAAAACGTAACAAAAAGACAAAGATTTACTTCCGCATTGATAATATTGTTAGTGCACAACAAACACACACTAACTGCTAGCGAAACAACGCCTGAGGGATCAATATAGCGTGTAACGAACGCGTCTTGTGACCGCTAGTTACATTAATAAACTATATGTTTATTATTTAAAATGTGGAATATTTTAGTGGGCGTTTGGGCGCAGTGTACATTGTACGAGTGTGGAGCGGCAGATCTGAGGAATGCCAGCAGGCCGGTTCCTAGAATTAGCGAGGGGAGAATAGTGAGTGCCTAATGGAGGGGAGATTTGTGCTTGCCAGGTAGGCAAACAGGGTGATCGGCGAGAGTTTTCTGTTTTGCATGTGGCACGACGAACGAGGGAAGGAATATTCGATGCCGGCCGGCCAGCACGTTCGGACGATGTGATTTCTGGACTGTCTATTCGTGAGTGGGACTGTTGCTGCTGCCTGGATCCGGACACCCGCTATGTTGTTTGAGCAGATGAGCTCAGGCAATGGACGACATCTGAGGGAACTGTGATACACTGGTCCATAGCAGAGAAGACCGTCATCCAATGTGTGGCGGCAGACATGTACATTCGGTAATTATACATCGCCAATGAAGGACACTGTGCTAGCTAGACTTTCAAGTTCATAGCATTGCCCAGCTACGACCCTGCAGATAAGAACTCATAGCCCGGAGCAAACATTTCATTCAGAAGTGAATAGTCAAAATGTTGAATTTGTTTACTGTTTCATTTTGTGTATTTTTTATAAAATACCCTGGCGCCCACAAAAGGACAACTGATTAATTTTGACTAATTTTGTTATATATGTCATGTGATTAATTGAAATAAAACCATTTGTGATTTCTCGTATAAAGTATTCACGCAAGTTCTACCTTTCATGATAATAAAATAAAATAATAAAATTAATTATAATTTTAAATCAGGTAATGAGGTCAGAACGTTACAATGGCGAACCAAGTGGGGCTTTTCGATTATTAATTGCAAAAATTAATTATGCTATGAACGAAAGACAGCACTATGTCCTTGGCAACTTTCTTATTTTGTAGATAGAAAGTAGTTTGTATTACTTTGCGTAGTTAATGCATGTATAAATTCATGTTGTACTTGTTGATCTTAGATGCAAGTTGGTTTTGCAATAAGATCAGATAAATTTATTTTGTGTGCATATTGCGTGTGTTAAATCATAATTATCTTGTGTGACATGGGAATGTGCAATGGGATTTGTCCAAACGCACTCAAATTCTGTTGTATTACGGCGTTGATAATTGTTGTGATGCTTTCTTTATGGCAATTGCAAGTAGTTGTCGAAATATTTGTGTGGATTTCGAACCATATGTCCAGGGTAACGATTTCTTTTCATATTTAAACCATTTTTCCGCGAAGGTATTTGATGAGTAAAGTTCTTCTTGTAATTTTTCATTGAAATTATAGAATGTGTTGTGGAATGTTCTTTGGGTTTGATTTTATTGTGCAATCGCGGATTTTATTGAGGCATTTTATTTGCAGATTAGTGTAAAGTCTTTCTGATGGTGTGTTCTGCAATCCTTATTTCTTTTCCTTGTTGTTGTGTATTGGAATATTCTTTGTGTGTCAACGAAATAGTTGAAAATAGCGTGAAGTTTTAAAGTAATGCGCTTGAGATCCAGTACCATTATTAACATGTCGAAAGAAATCGTGGAAGGGTCAAAATTTATCACAGGAGCCAGTACCCACTGATTCAAAGACGGATCATATCGGGGAAGACAATAATGTCGCAGAAATAGCGTATTCCACCCACAATCACCCGTTGAATTAAGGCAGGAAATTTTCAGAATACCTCCAACATGAGTGCAAAAAAAGTCTCGGTGATTCCTGCATTGCAGACTCAGCAACACCAGATGAACGATATAGCGGCTTTATTAATGGAGAAAGTTTCACAATTATCTGCTCAATTTACAACACAAATTTCAAGAATCCAATGAAAATTGTACTGAACTCTCAGTGCAAATGTCTAGTAAAATCGAGAGTCTTGAAAGAAAACAAGAAAATGGCTCACAAAAGAATTGAAGAGCAAATTTGCCTACTTTTGCGCGGAAGAAATTGGCCGAGAAATAAATGATTTTAAACAGGAAATTAGCTCTGAGATCACTCTTTTTAAGCAAAGTCCAGACGGAGTTAAAGTCTTCCTTGCACTGTACTTGAGACGACTAACAATGAAATTTGCCGTAAAGTAGAAGCGAATAAAAAGTTCAATTGAACAAATGCGCACAGAAAACAGTGAAAATTTAGGTCAGATTTCTGAGTTTGCTCATTCAATAAAAGATGGTGGTTGATGAAAATTTAGGTAAAATAAGATCCGAAGTTGGAAACCTAAAGAATTCTGTTGGACAAATGGAGGAAGTCAAAAGAATCTAGAGACAGCTCACAGCGTAATCTTGCTGCCGAAACGGAGGTAAAATTACGTAATTTGGAACGGAAACTAACCGAAAGGAATAACTCTGCTAGCAACAATGAACAATGTCAAGCTAGTTGTGCTCAGCTGTTTTCGGGAAATATCGAGTTAAAGCTGCCTAGATTTGGTTCCAAGGGGGGAATAAACCCGAAAGCTTACCTCGAAGACCTTGAAAGATACTTTCAAATTAAAGCTGTTCCGGAGTCGGCAAAACTTTTAATCATTAGCCAGTCATTTTTTGAAGAAGATCGTTCATGGTTACAAGTAGCGTGTACTCCAGATATGTCGTACACACAATTTAAGGAATTGTTTTTAGTACTTTCTGGTCAGCAAAAATTCAAAACCAAGCTAGGATGCGATTTTACCAAGGAAAGTACGCCTAAGCCTGGTGATTCAATGGAAAGGTATGTGGAACGGTTAGTCGTAAAAAGTCGTTATTTTGACACAGTGATGCCGGACGCGAGTTCATTGATGTAATAAGCTCACATTTCAGCCCGGGGGTTCAAGAACACATCTCGCCTGTATATGTAAAGAATATCACTGATTTATTAGAAACACTGCGGAATCTAGATGCCATAGGACAACGAGCGAGCCGTGAACAGTGCGCGGAAAATGTGCAGGACAATCGCTCTAATTCTCATGGATACTTCCGGCCAAATAATCAGAATAACGGGCAAAGTTTCAAGGGAGGTAAAAATTGGAAGCAAGCCCAATCTGGCGATAAGAAACCGTGGAAGACTGATGGTCAGCGGGATGGTCACGGGCAAACACGCGGGGGTTCGCCGGAGGTGAATGCTATTCTAACCGTCGATCCCGGCAATAACATTCAGAATGAAAGTGAAAATTAATTGAGAGTTGGTGCAGCACGTGAAACATCGCAGGGTGACCAATTAAAACAATGAGATTTCGCCGGGGATGCTGAGGGCTCTCCACAGTTTTTCCTTATTAATTTAACATACTGGCGAAATGGCGGTGTGGAGATGAGCGATATAGCAAGACCAAAGCATAATCAAACTTTCACTGTAGGGCAACGAGTATTATTACGCACCAGTCCACAATCATACACCAATAAGAAGCTTTTGCAAAGTTTATTATAATATATATATTCCATGCATGGTGAAAAGGATAATCTCAGTTAAGTCACTTATTCACTAATGGAACCAATGACTTTAACCCCATAATTCACGAAACTTGAAAGAGTATTCTGATGATCACAAAGTTTTGGTACAGTCGCGCGAGGATCATTTAGTGCAACTTGTTTCTCTTGATAGTGACGATGGGCATATATGTGCCGGAAAAGGATAAAAACTTGCCGAGATAATATGTTGGGAGTTGATTTCTGGCAGACAGAAGGATTCCAATACGTTGGGGTACATTTACAGATAAATTTCTGGAACTTCACAGATGTTGTGTGGCATATCAAATCACCAAGTAGCCAAGGGAAAAGGATCTCCGAGGTACTAGGTAGATAATATTTTATTTTGTTTTGTTCATAAGGAATTACGCGAATCAGCATTCCATGAACAAAATTTCTTTTATGCCATGGAGCAAATGTACTTATAACGTTATCTGGGGGAAATCGGGAAGTATACTGGGACGGCATCCGCGTACACTTGATCGAGATCATGTTAATTTAATAATCACGCGAGGTCTGTAACAAGCGGAGATAAAAGGGGATGTAATTGTCATTTTATACTAAAAGGATGGTGGCGGAAATCCATTACAAATACTTTGCTTAGCGGTGATATAGTAAAAAAAATGTTTGGAACAATCTTGTATTGCTTTGGACAACCCTGCACTTCATAGATGACTTCACTGCTTAAAAGTTTTTATTATTATTATTCAGATAGGATATGTTCTCTACCAGTTTTTATTCATTCATTATATATGTTAAGATTGTGTTATCCTATGTGTTGAATATCTATGATGATCACAAATTATGATGTATTGCGCTATATTTATTAAGAATGGTGTGTAAGTAAAATTTTCAATTTGATATAAAATGTTATTGTGCTAGAAAATCTATATCACTACAATAATTTGTTACTTATAAGGTTACATTTGAAATGGTTATATTATGTATTAAGGCTTGCACAAATTCTACCCACAATCAGGGATGGGAGTAAGAAAAGTCTATGTACAAAGTAGCCAAGGGACATATGTTCGGTTAATGTTCATGTTGGTGGAACTTGTGATGGAATAGATTAGAATAGGTTACCAGAGTTAATCCAATGTTAGATTAGTGACGAGGAAGGCAAATTTGTA
Organism: Vandiemenella viatica; assembly: GCA_031002005.1. Taxonomy (NCBI): domain Eukaryota; kingdom Metazoa; phylum Arthropoda; class Insecta; order Orthoptera; family Morabidae; genus Vandiemenella; species Vandiemenella viatica. The sequence continues at coordinate 17,100,748 of CM061920.1, read as the reverse complement.
TGTTTCTTATTGTGAAAATTTAAATAAACTAGTTTTATTTAAATTTGCCGAACCAGGGGGAATATGTAACGAACGCGTCTTGTGACCGCTAGTTACATTAATAAACTATATGTTTATTATTTAAAATGTGGAATATTTTAGTGGGCGTTTGGGCGCAGTGTACATTGTACGAGTGTGGAGCGGCAGATCTGAGGAATGCCAGCAGGCCGGTTCCTAGAATTAGCGAGGGGAGAATAGTGAGTGCCTAATGGAGGGGAGATTTGTGCTTGCCAGGTAGGCAAACAGGGTGATCGGCGAGAGTTTTCTGTTTTGCATGTGGCACGACGAACGAGGGAAGGAATATTCGATGCCGGCCGGCCAGCACGTTCGGACGATGTGATCTCGACTGTCTATTCGTGAGTGGGACTGTTGCTGCTGCCTGGATCCGGACACCCGCTATGTGTTTGAGCAGATGAGCCCAGGCAATGGACGACATCTGAGGAACTGTGATACACTGGCCATAGCAGAGAAGACCGTCATCCAATGTGTGGCGGCAGACATGTACATTCGGTAATTATACATCGCCAATGAAGGACACTGTGCTAGCTAGACTTTCAAGTTCATAGCATTGCCCAGCTACGACCCTGCAGATAAGAACTCATAGCCCGGAGCAAACATTTCATTCAGAAGTGAATAGTCAAAATGTTGAATTTGTTTACTGTTTCATTTTGTGTATTTTTTATAAAATACCCTGGCGCCCACAAAGGACAACTGATTAATTTTGACTAATTTGTTATATATGTCATGTGATTAATTGAAATAAAACCATTTGTGATTTCTCGTATAAAGTATTCACGCAAGTTCTACCTTTCATGATAATAAAATAAAATAATAAAATTAATTATAATTTTAAATCAGGTAATGAGGTCAGAACGTTACAAGCGTAAAAAAGTGAAACATACTTCAGTTGTTAGACTGCCTACGATTAATCAAGAATTGCACCCATAAATTTGTGATATCTACAGTTTAACATGGAATCCGAACAACTGAACGTCCAGGCGTGGCTCATCCGATCAAAAACAATTTTTAAAAATCTTCGCTTCCACTGGGATTTGAACCAGAGACCAGGCTCCGAACAACAGTAAGGCTGGTGCATTAACCACTAAGCTACCAAACCGCTATACTAGAAGGTACTACAGAGACATATACATCCTATGTGGCTATATATCGCCGTTCAGAAATTTTTCAAAATTATATGACAATTTGTATTATTTATACAGGAAAAAGTATCCTGTATCCATCCTAACGCCAAATAGCCTGTCCTTGTGAAATTTCATCACGATCGGATTAACCGTTTAAACCAAGAAACGTAACAAACAGACTTTCGCATTTATAATATTAGTATAGAAGTATGGAGTAGTTTAGATATATATATATGAATAGTGACGCGTGCCTACTCTCCATATGCACTGTGGAGAGGTTTCCGATCTAACCCAGGACTTTGGCGCACAGTGGTGATAAGAAATTATGCACCACCACCTCTCCTATCACGGCGGCGAAATCCTGATGATAATAATTTCTTCGATCACCCGGAGTAGAACTTGTGACATTACAGTAGGCTAGCGATCCATGATTAAAGAGTATCTGTGAATGTATCGATAATCGACACAGAGCGAGAAGCGACACTCTGTGCTAGACTCGCAGTCAGTCAAGTGTTAACTCTCGTGGCAGCAGCCCGGGAAAAGTACGGTAACTTGAAAGTGAAGTGGTGTGTTCTTGAAGACATATTCGGGCATGTGGATACGTTATACGCGCGTCCGCGACGGGAAACGAATATTGGCTTGACGTCGCTAACGTAAGACGAGCCATACTGAGTGAAAATACTCGGAGACGTTCCTGGAGAACTGTTAATGTGCTGTTGTGAACTGGTGATTGTTGTACAGGCATTTAGTATATTGCTGGTTGAAGGAGAGGGTTTTGTGATTTAACTTCCCACTCATAAAGAACTTGTAATCTTCGGATAAGTGATAATTAATTCCAGTTGGTGGTCGGCGTACTAATGTAAGACACAAACTGTTGGAGTAAAAAAGTTGTTCGATTGAGTACTTCCTATGTGTGAGTGTGTCTTGCTTATTGCTGATTCCAGTGAACTTGTGAGTTCTTAGCATCACAGAGAACTGTAAGTATTATTAGTACGTTCGTCAAACAGCTGGTGGCGACCAAGACAAAATAATTAAATTACGAAGTATCGATGCCTCCGTGGGGTAGGTCAAAGTGTAGTGTTGTAATAACCTCACTAACTGTTATTAATTAACGTAGTAAAACGCAGTACTAGTTTTACAAACTGGCTAATGCCGTGTTAGCACCGTACCAACTAAGGTAATGGGGTTGGTTTTTGTATGATAACAGATGCTAAAATAGCCCAAATTTGGCTGTAGCCTATGAGGTGACGTGTTTGTAGTACCGATTTTTGGCGGGACGGTGTCGGTGGTTGGGTGTTTGTGAGTCTAATTTATAGGTGTTGGGGAGGGCGGTGCCGTAACTTTGGGAGCCGCGCTGACATTTCAATTTCTGCGCCTTGACCGCCGCGCCGGGCCGGGCCGGTCGCGGGAAATGCCCGCGCCCGATGGCATCGCTTCCGCCGCGCGCGCAGCCAGCGCCCGGCGCTGTTTATTAAGGCCGCCAGCCCCCGGCGCTGTTTATGTGCTGTTATTAAATAATGGCGGACTGCGCGCTGCGGTCTGCGTCGGCGGAACTCGGGAGGAAATTAAGACTCTGGATTTATGACAGCGGCGCTCGCTAAAACAATTCGATTTTCAAATGATGGCCGCCTCGCTGGACCGTAATTAAATTCGGCCGCCAGCCCGACGACCAGTCACAGCCGTGCGCGTCGCCCATTGGTCCAGGGCTCGACACGTGCTGCGGTTCGCCGTAACTCATACAGCACTGCAGGCTGCCTGTTCCGGGTCCAACGACAACAAGTAGGGATTCATCAACCATATCGATAGAGTTAAAAATTAAAATTCCTACGGCAAAAATCAGGAGGATGCTGAAATGCGGAAGTTGGTTGGCACGGATATTACCAAGAGGGGTGTGCACTCAACTGCAAATTAATTAATTAATTAAACGGCCTTATAAACAGAGATTTTTTTATCGTTTCTCAGTTATTTTCAAACACGAACTGATGAAGCCTCATACTGATCATCACGAACTTAGAACACGGAACAACATCATGAAGAAGCTAGCTGGTACTTCGTGAGGAGCTGATGCAGGACACACTTCGAACAACCGCCCTCACCATGGTTTACCCTGTCGCTGAGTACCGTGCTCCAGTGTGGCAACGTAGTGCTCACACTAGAAAAATCGACGTTCATCTCGACGAGTGTATGAGAGTAATAACTGGAACACTAAAATCCACCCCAGTCCCCTGATTACATATCACCAATATACCACCTCCAGACGTAAGACGCCAAGAAGCAACGGCACGTGAGTGGGTCGTTCTCTGTGAGGACGCCAAATATGTGCGAGTGGACTAGATCTATTCCATTCAGCGTAAAACTGGGATGTTACTCAGGAAACTCCGAGCAAGGACAGTTCCTCGTAGTATGCTACGAACAATGTGCAAATATTTCTTGGTTCTCCGGCTGACGCCGCGTCGATCTAATTTGGAAATAGTTTGCAAGTTACCACAACATGACAGTGACGGATGCAGGATTTTGGTTTGGGGGGGGGGGGCTGAGCGGATTTTGGTTTGAGTGGATTTCGTTTAGGGGGGGGGGTTGAGTTTGGCAAGGGTAGGCTTTATAGTCATGCCGCCCTTAAAAAATCAATAGATCTAGAAAAAAAGGTATCCAAATTGTGAGATAACAACCATTGGGTTAGTTAATTGTAAAATAACTAGTGTGATAGTAAAAAATACTATGGTGGGATGTTTAAGTTGGCAAACATGTAATGCCAAGAGCTATACAATGAATATCGCTGACTGCATTGATGTTTTGTTTTTCGTGGACTGGTGGTTGTCATGGATGTTTTAGCAGTAGAGGTTTGACTTGAAAGTCGTTGAATTAAGATTTGTTAAGCTTGTGAGAATTTCAATACTGAATGTGAAATAAATAATCAATGTTGGAAAAATGAGAGAAGAATTATTTAGTGAGTAATGAATAAAATTTATCAAGATAATGGTTTGTACTAATCAGCAACGAGGCGGCTATCGTTCGTAATTTTTGGTTTAAATCCAGAATTCATAACGGGCCATTTAAACGGCAAAGGGAAGCTTTAACCTCGCAAAATCTAAAAAATTACCGATGTCGGGGGTGGACCTATATACTTTTTGGGGGTGAGGGGGAGGCTTGAGTCCGCTAGCTCCCCACCCCCCACCCCCTGGATCCGCCGCTGATACATGACCATCCACAGGGTCTCCCAATTTACAAGGTCCTAAATGAACTACCTCGCACCCTCGTCTTAAATCCAGTATGGTATGACATATTTGACTTCGATGTCAAGGAAAAATGGCGACAAAGCTGGAACTCTGCATCTGTGAAACATCCAGATGATGTTGAAGATTCTACAACTTGACTTCTGGGATTCCATCTGAAGAGACACCAGTGGGTCAAATTAATCGCCAAAACACAGGTCACGCCAAATGCAACGCCATGCTCCATAAGTTGGAGCTTCATGATTTTCCAGTCTGTGGCTGCGGAACTCCTTCCCAGAGTGTGGAGCATATGATCAAGGAATGCCCTCTGAGGAAGTACGATGGACCATTCCAAGATATTTCCAGTGTTACAATTTCCTTTATAATATGGCTGAAACAACTGGACATCAGTTTGTGAATGCTGCCAACGTTCTTGACTTTATATATATTTATATGTATTACATTAGCTGCATAGCCATACGACAAATAAATAAATGAATCATGAATATTTGTCTGCACAGATGTAACCTGTGTTCTGTATGATAAGTGTATTTTTGTTTGTGAACTGAGTAGTTTGTGAGGCGGATATTGTGAAGCGTCTCAGAATTCTGTTAGGTGGTTACGGGAAACCGCTAGAACACGGGGGCAGGACTGGGACAGGTCCCGTCGCACATACCCCCGCGGTCCTGTCTCCTAGCGCCTAAACACACGCAGCCACACTGGCAGATGCCTCGCGATGTATGAGACAAATTCTAACATTTTTGTTGGGAGAGGAATTACAAATGGCCGAAAAGAAATCTGGATGTTCAATTCAATTCTATGGAGCAAGAATGTAATGAACAAAACAAAAAGAATTTATTCAAATCTTATATGGCCCAGAAGCCCGGACAGTCAACCAGAAACACATTAAGAAGGTCAGCAAGAATTTCAAGGAAAGAAAAAGTAAGGAAAAACTAAATAATAAGTCCAATGGAAGTGAAAGAAGAAATGCATGAAGTTATAGAACAAAAAATATTGAAATGGCATGGCCATGTAAGCGGGGTGGAAGACACTAGTATCTACATCTACACTCTGCAATTCACAATTACTGTGGGTGGCAGAGGGTGCTAAGCACCAATCCTACTTCAGTGCATTCCAATTCCGAACAGAACGAGGAAAGAAATAATACATAAACTTATCAGTACGGCACCTTATTTCTCGAATCTTATCCCTCCTGTCATTGCGACCTAAATAGTTTGCGGAAGAAGTATTTCGTTGCACTCGTAAATTAAAGATTTTCGAATACTCTCCAACAAATTCAAACGAAAACGACGTCGTCTGTCCGCCAAACAATCCCAGCCCAACCCACGTATCAGCTCTGTGACACTTACGTAAGGACTGTAACTAGCAGTCACGAATCGAGCGGCTCTCCTCTGTACCTTCTCAAACGTATCAATCAATCCCTTGAGATACGGATCCCAAATTGCACAACAGTATTCCAAATGCGGACGAACTAGTGTTTTGTACGCAATTTCCTTTGAATGAGCATTACAACTTCTCAAAATACGACCTATAAAACGTAGTTTAGAATTAGCTTTACCTACGACTGAAGTTATGTGCAAGTCCCATTTCATGTTGCTTTGTACTGTTACGCCTAGATACTTCAGTGAATCCACCGTGTCAACAACTGAATTGCTAACTTTGTAATCGTGAAAAAACGGGGTCTTTTTATTACTTATATGCATTGCCTTGCACTTTTTGCAGTTAAGTATAAGCTGCCATTTACGGCACCATTCCGAAATAACATCCAGATCGCGCTGAATTTCTAGCAATCGTCAGAGCACCTCACTTCCCTATAAATAAGTGCATCATCAGCAAAAAATCGCATTCTGCAATTAACGTTGTCACCGAGATCGTTTATAAAAATTAAGAAAAGAAGTGGCCCCATTACACTTCCTTGATGAACCCCATTGAGGATACCAAAACTAGTACATGAATTGGCAAACACTTGTACACGAATGGGAAGTTAAACAAAAGAAGAAAAGAGGACGACTCCAAAGTGTACAAACATCAATCACAAGATTTGATTCACAAGATCAAAGTATGGTGAGAAATATTTTGAGAAGATGAAGTCAAGTTCTGTGTTCCGAGTTTTTATTGTTATGATGGAGTAAAACATCTGTAGCGAATAAACTCTCTATTAATAATAATAACAAAGTAATGTTCTGTGTGTGTTAGTGTATTGTTTGTTAGCGAAATGTGTAGTTTATGAGCCAGAGATGGGAGACAATCTGGCTAGGGGTGGCCAAACCCGCAGGCCGCATGAGGCCCGGCTTGAACATTTTCGGCCCGCGAGATTCACCACACTATTACAAAATATATTTATTTTATAATGACCAAAGAAGTAAAAACCAATGTTTTAAATAAATATTTGTGCATCCATATATTCAAAAATTAACTGTAGAAATTATGAAAAAAAATTAACTTTGATTTTAAAATAATATTCTTGCGAATATATGACATATATTGCCTGTTTTATTTATAGGTTTACAGTTGAGTTCGCAAAGTAATTAAATTATACTCTGCGAACTCATGATGCGCGCGCCTCTTGGAACATCTAATATAACAGGTTCTATGTTTCACTCTCAAGTGACTTCAGTGATGCAGTGACCATCACTAGATACGCATTAATATTTACATATTTTTTATATTTCATTTTTAATGTTATACATTTATTTATAATATGCATTTAGCATCATTATTATTATATTATCTATGTTTACACGTAAGAATAATAGTATACACAGTAATAATAACTCATGTTTCAATTTTTCACTCCAAAAAAAATGTCTATAGTGGGTCTAAATCTAATACGGTGATATATAATTTTATATGCGGCCCGCGGAATTATGATGCATTTCAAAAGTGGCCCGCAAGATCATTTGGGTTGGCCACCCTTGATCTAGGCATTCGCCTTGATGGCTACAGAAAAGCGCCTAAAATCGCAGTCAGGACGGCAGCGTCGGCGGGGGGCTGGGGGCGCTGGGAGCGTTCCCGGTCCCGTTGTACCTTCCCGATACACTGTGCAGCGCCTCCGCACGCTGAACTACACTCACCGGTCACGTGTCGTCATACTAAACATTCGTAGACGAAAATCACACGCCAAATGTGCGTTTTTTTGTATGTAAGCTGTTTTTGAGTCAGGAATCATATGTATATACCTATCCAGTTTCCGCTTAAGTATGGAAAATATGGTGCGGCATGGGGGCGGCCATTAATTACGTGAGGTGAAATAGGGGGATTTCACCAAGTAAGGGGGGGGGGAGGAGGTCGATAGAAATGACACGTCATCTTTTGAATTCCACAGAAGATCTAAAAAAGGTGCACAAACTACTTGCTACGTCGCACAACGATAGGATTGAGGGGGTGTTTCAGGGTCTCACTGCTCGTGGAAAACAGGAGAACTACTAAAAAAAAAAAAGTTTCCATAATTATGAGGTCGACAGTAAGCGGAGAAGGGTCCTTCGAGACCTCACCTCACCCTCATCATAGGATTGGGGGGGGGTAGTCTCTCCAGAGGGGGGAGAGAGGAACCGGGTTTCCGAAAATACACGTCACGTAATTAATCGACGTCCCATATCGCTTCTTTTTACGATTACTGTGAATATCACCAGCTCATCAATAACGCCAAATCTGAGCGCTGAGGAAAGTAGTTCCTGTATTTATTTATTTATCAATTTTGTTCCATGGATCCCTGCTGAAGAAGGACCTCTGGGATGTGAAACATGTCACTTTCATACAACATGAGTAATAATTTGGTATGTGTGGTAGCCACAAGGACTCAGTGGGAAGCATGTGGGAGTATGGTTATAAAGAGCAAGCCTTGTTCAAACATTTTATTTTAAGAATCATGATCAATGATTGAACTTATAGAGAATATCACAAATATAATACAATATAATACATAAGAAAACTTCGATCTTGCAGATTATGATCTTAATAAATCCTGTAATCACAAATAATGTAATACAATATAATACATAAGTCAATGCGATAACAACCAGGTTAAGCCATGAGCATGTCCTTAATCACAATATCTCCACTTGTATTAAACATCCAAACAGAAAATCCTTATGCGCTTGGGAACGTAATATAACAGGGCAGGCTCTCACCAATTTACCATCATGTACAAATCTACAACTAGTATCAAACACAATTTGTACATAGGAGGCAAAACACACCAATTATTTCGAACGAAGAGGAATCAGTTACCTCAGCGTCCTTCAATTTAACCTCAAGAATCAAGTTCTTACCAAGGTTCTGACTCAGTATAATGTGTGCACACCGGCGCATAAGTCGTTACCACCCACACACACTGATAAGGTGGCGGGAACGATCAGCACCAAATATCGGGGAATTTTGTCCATTCCCGTAACACAATTAACAAGAATGCAGTAAGCGACGCACTTTGCAGTTGGAGTTTTCAGGTATTCTATCTCAAATACCCAACAGGGCTAGGAAAAGGCAATTTATCGCCTCGAAGTCACCACCAGCCCCGACCACCAGCGTACTCCCGCATCGGCGGAAAACCGCTCACGGACATGTGGCGCAGCAGAGGAATTCCTTCGATTAAAGTGAGAGAGGAACAGTCTCGGTGGAATCACACATCCACCTCAAGTAGTACTTCCGGGCTACCTGGGCAAATTACAAGAGCTCGCTATACCAGCGGGTCTCTAACGTCGCACTCCTTTGAGGAAAGTATTAGGCCTAACGAACTAAGCCGCTGGTGCCAACCGACTCACTTTCCCCGACTCGTGTCCCCTATTATATCAACTCATTAAGCCGGTAGAGGGCACCACAGGGCCACAGCGCTCTCTCACGGGCGCAACTAGCACGCGGGCTCAGCATCAGAAGACGATCGCGGGCGGGGAAAATAAATAATGCGGGCCGAGCACATAGTGAAAACAATTGTATGTTACAAAGACCAAAAATAATAACAATAAAGTAAAAAAATAACCATTAATTTTTACAACTGAATTTTGCAACAAGTTGTATTGATTGCAATTAATTATTTTGTTAAAATTCTTGAATAGAGTAGAAGGAGTTGCCAGTAAGATAATCTCTTAGTTTTTTAAAAAATATTTCTTTATTACCTGCAAACGGTTTTATACTCTTGGGAATTTTATTAAACAGATGTATCCCAGAATAATTAACTCCTCTTTTTACTAACGACAGAGATATTTGTGTTTTGTGCAAGTTATTTCTGTTTCTTATATTAAAACTGTGTACATGTGAATTAGATGTAAATAGGTTAAAATGTTCTACGACAAAGTACTTGAGGTAATAATACACTGAGAAATCATTGTAAAAATACTGAGTTTTTTTAAAAGAATTGTCTCCAAGGTTGTTCTTGGTTTTACCATACACATCAAACTTATAGCTCTTTCCTGTGCTATGAAATTTTTTTTATTTTGTGAAGAATAACCCCAAAAAATTATGCCATATGACATGACTGAATGAACATGTGAGGAGTACACCTGTTTTGTTAATTCTAGATCTGCTGTTTCAGAAAGTGTTCGTGTTGGGAACGTTGCACTACATAGTAGTTCAGTAGTTACGTGATATGTTCGTATCAACAGTGTTTTTCATGTATTTGAATGCCAGGGAATTTAATTTTATTTTGTTTCCAAGATTGTGTTATTTTTTATAGTTTATATGTAAATCTGGATACGCATAATTTTTTTGTTCTAAATAAAATATATTGTGTTTTATCAAAATTTAATGTTAATGACTCTGCCTTTAAACAGTTTGCTACTTCACTAAGTACTTCATTTACATTAAATTCTAGATTACTGTTTGGTGTTTTTCTCATAATCAGTTTAGTGTCATCTGCAAAGAAAACACTCTTAACTTTGTCAGATAAGTTTCCAGGAAGGTCGTTGATGAATAAAAAAAAGACGAGGGGTCTTAGGACAGAGCCTTGTGGAATTCCATGTTTCCTTTTCTCCCAGTCTGATGAGGCATCTTTACTTATTTTAGAATCAAAAAGAGAAACTTTTTGCATTCGACTTTCCATGTACGATTTAAACCATTTACCTGCGGTTTCATAACTACCACAGTATTTCATTTTTTTTCAAAAGTAATTCATGATTTACACAGTCAAATGGTTTTGCAAGATCACAAATTATTCCTACAGGGCTCATTTTATTATTCAGTTCTCAACTGTGTTATTTAAAAATAAATATATAGCCATTTCTATGGATGATTCTTTTTGGAACCCAAATTGTAAGAACTTGCAATCTTCGGAATATAATTCTATTACATGAGAGTGTGTTTCAGAAATTTTCGGTTGGTGGTCGGTGCATTGTACTACTAAAACTATAAAAATAGAAGTTTAGTTTTTCATTTCGTGAGCACTCAGTTGTCTAGGCAAATATGAAACTGCCGTTGACAAACACAACAGACCATTAGTGCTGACGAAGTGAAAAGAATAATCAAATATTATAATAAGCAACTTTTGGTCATCTATGACGTCACGCCATGACGTCACTCTATGACGTCGCGCAATGACATCACACTTGAAGCCATTGTTATTGGTGATGCACGCATCCGCGAATAAATTAGCTGACAGAACACTGAAATAAAAGTATGTATTGTGTATAAATCTACATAATAATTATTAGTTGCTTAGATTTATGTAATATTTATTTTATGTAAATGTATTCGTTAAAATCTTTGGCCACAGATATGAAAGATAAGAGCTTTAATTTTAGCGGCAGTTTAGATTGTTTTAGAACTGGCACTTGACGTTACAGCAGAGGGCATGAGTAATGTATTTTTTTTAAATAATTTAATTTGTTTTCTTGTGTGTTCTGTTACTAAATCATTACTTCGTTTTAACGAAAGTAGTCCTTCGCCGATCGCGATCTATGCAGCATAGACTATAATTAAAACTAATATTATTTGGAATGGCATAAGTTGTTAAGATTTATTTTTGGTTTCCTTTGCTTGTATTGATACCATATTTCAACCGCATGCAACTGTGTCAGCCACTCAAAGGTGTTAGTTAGTATCTATCTGAATCACGAATACAAAAATGCAAGATGGAAGAACCCGTAAAGATTTTTGATTTAGTTTATATCGCGATGCATTATTACCACTAAAATGCGAGATAGTACATGTATTAACATGCTTGTGATTGAAGTATTGTTTCTCTCGCGGCAAGTTTAGTACGTGGTTAGGTTGAAATGCAACCTGGACCAGGATAGCAACGAAAATCTTTTGTTACAGATCAAGGCACTAGGAATTGCATTGAGCTTTATTTTATAACAATTCTATTTATTTTAGTAACTGCTAAAAATGTAATGCTAGAACAGCATATTAATTATCAGTTGCTTTTTTTACTGAAATCATTACTTGATTTGAATGAAAGAAGTTCCAAACTGATCGCGATCTATGTGGCCTAAACCACAATTAAAACTAATATTGCGTGTCATAACGTAAATTGTTAAGAATTATTTTTATCATCTTTCGTTTCCATTGGGGTCATTATTTCAGCCGGGTTTAATCTGTGTCAGGCATTAAAACCTCGATCTTCATCATAGACAATAAGAAAGATGTAAGAAACTGTGAAGATTTTGGATAAATTTTCTACCGCGATGCATGATGACATTGACATGCGATACAGGGAACTTATTAACGTTTCAACCGGCGATATAGGTGGAAAATGTGGTTAGGCTGAAACGCAAGTTGACAACTGAAACATTTTGCTACATTACAAGTGACGAGAAATTACAGCACATTGAGCTTTATTTTATAACAATTCTATTTAGTTAAGCAACTAAAAAGAAATTAATTGCCAGAAATCTCCGTTAAACCCATATTTTGAAGGGATTTGTGGCTAGTAATCAATAATACGCCAACAATGCGACCAATCGAAAGTCAACAGATACTAAATCAGAAGAAGATCGAAGCAGGAAACGTTTCAGGACAAGAACCCCCAACCGACCAGCTTTAATGCCGAGACCGGTGAAGATGAGGTTTCAGGGAGGTCATTGATGTATCGTGTTTCCTCATCGAGATTGGTGTTCTGGTGGGGCGCGGACGTAACATTCCTATTCAGGCCGTAATGTTCGCTCCCAGAGAGCCGCGGCCCGGCTCGGTTTCCAATTTCCCCGTTATTTCATGTGGAGGCCGTAAGAGTGACACTGCAATTTCCTACCGCGCCAACATTTGTTGTAAATGAATAAATACATCAGCGATGCCGCAGGCGGAGCGTGCGCTAACGAATGTGAATTATTCAGCGCTTTATGTAGCGTGATATCTGCAGAGTCCAGCCGAGCCGCTCGCTCTGTTAATTCACTGTGCGCCCGCCGCGCCGGCAGGAAGGGAAACGAACGACCGTTTGTTTACTGCCCGATTTCCATTACGATGTCTGCTGCAGCGTCCACAGCATCGGCTTGTGCTCTCAGAACTATCACTACAACACCCTAAAACTCCTTCATCTTGGCATTACAATTGATAACAAACTTAACTGGGCATGACACATTCGACAGGTAGTAGGAAAAGGTTTCAAATTCTTAACTTGGAGAGATTGATGATGGGATGTACGAGACAAGCAAAGATATTGGGTTACAAAACTTTGGTCAGACCATTGCTTGAATATGGTGGTGTAGCATAGGACCCACATTTTGGTTACCAAATGTCTCTCTTTGAAATGAATTGTGATTTATCTAAAAAACAAGTTATCTCCGGCACTGCCATCTATAGGGTCTACCAAACCCTAGAACTCCTTCATCTTGGCATTACATTTGATAACAAGTTTAACTGGATAGGACACAATGGACAGGTAGTAGGAAAAGGTTTCAATATTCTTCACTTGCTGGAGAGAGTGATGATGGGATGTACGAGAGTAGTAAAGGAATTGGGTTACTAAACTTTGGTCAGATCATTGCTTGAATATGGTAGTGTAGCATGGGACACACATTTTGAGTATCAAATACGGGAGTTGGAGAGGGTGCAAGAAAGGGCTGCTACATTTGATTCTCGAAATTACCACAGGATGCAATCAGTAACAGATATGATAAAAGAGCTGGAATGGGATCCATTGGAAGACAGGAGGAAAGTCAAGAGGGTCATGGGAGAGTAGTACATAGGCTGGTTCGTAAACAGGTAGATAGTGACATAGAGAGATGAGTCTGTGGATAGTTACCGATTGCTTCCAAAAATGTGAGTGAAGCAAACTTGCTTAGCAAAACACTGCTTTAAATGTGAGTGAAGCAAACTTGCTTAGCAAAACACTGCTTCTTTTACTTTACATGCATATTACCTACCGTTTGTACAATCACTTTAGGAGACTCTTTGTACAAACAAATTCAACTTTTTAATCTTGATATTATGTCTTCAACATACTTTTCTACCTGCTTGCACCGAGCGCCGTGGATGAGCGGTTAACGTTCTGGCCTCGCATTCGGGAGGACGGCGATTCGAATCCCCGTCCGGGCATCCAGATTTGGGTTTTCCATGGTGTCCCCAAATGACTTCAGGCGAATGCCGGGATCCTTCCTTCAAAAGGCCATGGCCGAATTCCTTCCCGTTCCTTGTCCTCAGTCTTTTCCCGCCTCTAATGACGTCGACGAGGCGTAAAGCCATTAGTAAAAAAAAAAAAAAAAATCTTGTGATCTGCCTCTTTCTCTAGTTCGATTCGTGATACTCTTTCAGCGATAGCAACGAAAGCAGTGTTGCCACCTTAGGAAACCAAAAGTCACTAGACCTGATCTAAAAACTCACTAGATTACGGGATATTTAAAACTAAAAGATTGGCTAGAAATCGCTAAATAAAATAAATGAAAATGGTAAAGTAAGTAATATAAAACATTTTAATAATTAATATTTTCATTAAATTCAACATAATAATGTATTTTAAAATCAATATCAAATTTTCAATCGGTATTTCTTCTTCATCATCTTGGTCTATCGTTGTAGTTGCAGAACTTGCAGATGTGGAAGGATGAGATGAATCGCCAGACTTAGTTTTAGAAGAATATTTAGCATCTTTACCAATTACAGCAATGACATCAGTCGGAAGATGTCGGTTTTTTCCCACAATTTTTAATTGGTTTCTTATAATAACAATGCTATTAAGAGTATTTACTTTCATCCTATTTCTCAATTTGTTTTTAACAATGTTTATTGCACTGAAAATCCTTTCTACTGCGGCATTCCAGTGAGGAAGTGATAAAGCGGATATGGCTAAATCATATAACTCCATAAAATAATTGTTTAAAAAAACATAATAACCGCCTTAAAAAAATGGTACCAAAAATTTTAAAATAACTTTATACAATGCTTAGAAGAAAGTAAATCTAAATGGACAATATTTTACATTACTGTTATTGAAATTTTTACATTAATTAGTTATTTTTGGAGTCGGTGCCAGCTGTCAGATCGCGCAGATCGAATTACTGAACTTTATTTCGTGTTCGAGGCGAACCGAGAGTACGAACAAAAATTCCAAATATTTTACAGCATGTCGTGAGGAAGATAGTTTTATTGCGGGAGACAGCTTAGGGAAACAAATTAATGGCATGTTATCTGTGGCTCGGCCTCATTAGTCATCCAGGCATATCTCTGGCGCTATAGTGTCAGTTGGTAGGCAGCATCATGCAGTAAATACTTTATAGTTAGTATAATATCGGTGTATCATCTAATATGTTTCAGTTTTGTTGAAAAATGTTTCTAGAATTAATTGTAGGTAAGTGGTAACATGATTTTTTATGTATAATTGTTATTTATTATTGTTTTTATCTTTTTATTTTTCTTGTTTTGGCTGGCACCGACTCCAAAAATAACTAATTAATGTAAAAATTTCAATAACAGTAATGTAAAATATTGTCCATTTAGATTTACTTTCTTCTAAACATTGAATAAAGTTATTTTAAAATTTTTAGTACCATTTTTGGAAGGCGGTTTTTATGTTTTTTAAACAATTATTTTATTTTTAAATTTTTAGTGGTATTATAGTTAATTTGTATATAAATATGCCGCAGCAGTTCTCATTTTGTGAACTTCCTGGTAGCTCAGTGGTTAAAGCGAAAGCTTTTTTTTTTAAAAAATCTGTCTTTACAACAACTTTCAGAATGGGGAGAATTGGATGCTGTGTTAAGGAATGTTAGTTTACATTTTGATCCAGACTGTGTTTCGTTCTAATCATAACATCTGCTAAAGCTGCTGCTCGATAATCGAAACATATAACATCTGGACATTAATACATACTACATACACAAATCTGTCTCTGGAATATATCTGTTCGTTCCAGCATCACACAGAAAATATAGATATTTAATTGGTTTTCACAGCGTAAAAGCTGAAATCTGAAGTACATGTTGAGACATTAGGACACATACATTTTATAAATATTCTGCAATGACTTAAAAATAGCTTAATTGATTTTTACGGTACTTAAAACTGTGGATTTTGTAAAGAACATTGGAAATTATAAACGATGGGGGTAAAGGAAAAGAGGGATTGGGCTTTTGTATACCAAAAGTAGACTCTCTTTTCTGATTGATTTAAAGTATACATTTGTAAATTTCTATTGATATCACATAAAAGTTTTAGGTGTGTATAAAAAAATAATTAGGGGGTGTGGAGGTGAAGAGTAGTTTGATTTTTGTTAAGGTAGTGTGGACAGCATTTTTCTCTTTGTTTTAAAGTATACATGTGCAAAGTTCCATCGAAACCAGATAAAAACTGTAGCTTTGTGTAAAGAACATTTATAAAAATTAAATGGTGTAAGGGAGTGAGCGGTTGGGTTTTGTAAACAGAATGTTTCTCTTTGTTCTTAAGTATACATTTACAGTGTTCCATCGAAATCTGATAAAAACGGTAGGTATCTATAAAGAACATTGGAAATTAGGAGGGGTGGGGGTAGAAGGGAAGAGGGGTTGGGCTTCTTCAACCTAATTTAAACACAATTGTTATGTATTTTTTAAAGTATACGTGTGCAAATTTTCTTCAGAATCAGTTAGAAACTGTGCTTTGTGTAGATTAAAGGGGTGGAAAGGGGAGAGAGGTTTGGCTTCTCTAAACCAAATGCAGACAGTATTTTTCTGTTGGTTTTGAAGTATACATGTGCATACTTCCTTCAAAATCAGGTAGAAATGGTAGCTTTATATAGTGAACATTAACAGTAATTAAAGGGGTAGAAAGGGGAATAGGGTTTGTGTTTTTGTCAAAGTAATGTGAGTAGTATGTTTCTTTTTCTATTTGTTTTAAAGTATACGCATGCTAAGTTCCACCAAAATCGGATTAAAATATGGGTTTGTACAAACATTAAGGGATGTAAACGGGGAGCTAGGGTAGTTTATTTCATTTTTGGTCAGAAATCTTCTCCATAAAAAATACATATATGTGCCAACTCTCATAAAGATCGGTCAAATGGTGTCAACTATAGCTTATCAAAAATAAAATTGGGGAAGGGGTTCAGTTTTTGCAAACCAAAAGCTGAAATTATGTTTCTCTTTGTTTAAGAGTAAAAGTTTGCTAAGTTCTATCTAAACTGGATAAAAACTGTGGGTTTGTATAAAAATTAAACGGTTTAATGAGGATTGGGGGGTGGTTTTTATATTTTATGGTCAGAAACCTTTCTCGTGAAAAATACATATAAGCGCCAACTTTCATGATAATAGGTCAAATGGTGGCGACTATAGCTTTTTATATATATAACAAAAAACATTGACAAAAATTAAGGGGTTGGTAGGAAAGAGAGGGGTTGAGCTTTGGCAGACCAAATGTTGACAAGATTTTTCTGTTTGTTTGAAAGTATACATTGACAAAGTTCAATCATAATCAGATATGAAATATAGGTTTCTATAAAATTAAGGGTGTAAAGGGGGACATGGGGTGGCTTTTATTTATTTTTTGGTCAGAAATCTTCTCAATGAAAATTACATGTATATGACAACTTCAATGGAGATCAGTTAAATGATGTCGACTATAGTTTTGTATAAAGAACATTGGCAAAAATTAAGGGGTGGATAGGGTGAGAGGGGCTCAGTTTTTTCAAACCAAATGTTGACAGCATTTTTCTCTTTATTTTTAACTATACATGTCTAAAGTTCCATTGAAATCGGATAAAAATGTGGGTTTGTATAATAATTAAGGGGTGTAAAGGGAGAGAGGGGTGTTGTTTTATTTTTTTGGGTCAGAACCTTTTCCATGAAAAATTACATGTACATGCCAACTTTAATGGAGATCAGTTAAATGGTGTCGACTTTAGCTTTGTATAAAGAACATTGGCAAAAATTGAGGGGTGGATAGGGGGAGAGGGGTTCGGTTTTTTTTAAACCAAAAGTTGACAGTATTTTTCTGTTTGTTTTTTAATATACATTTCCAAAGTTCCATCAAAATCGGATAAAAAGTGTGGGTTTGTATAAAAGTTAAGGGGTGTAAAGGGGTAGAAGGGGTGGTTTCTCAATGAAATTCATATGGGACCACTTTGGAGGTATACTCTATCCACTATAAAAATTTCATTTAAATCGGTTCAAAATTGGCGAAGATATCGCTGAACATACATCCAAAAAAAAAAAAAAAAAATTCAGAAGAATTGAGAACCTCCTCCTTTTTTGAAGTCGGTTAAAAAGGTATTTCTTCCAGCAGCATTCTTGTATTTTCGAACTTCAGCCAAAAATTCAATAACATTGTTTGTATTATTACACTGAATATAATTAATACCATGCCATTGCTCTAGGGGTTTGTAAATTTTTTGTCATCGAAACCAAGTTCTCATGCAAGATATACTATTTTGATGTCTTTTCCCTGGCTAATTTTCCATGCTCAAAAGACGCATTTTCTCCCAAATAATGCAGTTGAAAGGAAGCGAGTATATTTTTCGAAACTCTGCAAGGTTGAATATCACTAAAAATCACCAAATATTCTTTTAGCGGTAACATGTTTAAAAATATCGCTGTCGAACTTCAAAATTCACTAAATCTTGCAACAAAATCTCTAAGGGGGCAACAGTGAACGAAAAGTTCTCCTTCACACAGACCGGTATTGCCAATTTTATACTTTGCTCCCCCGCACATCTTACGACTATTTTCTACTCAACACAGAAATTAAGAACAAATGATGAGAAATATTCCATCTAAAATTGAGCTGCTTTCTTACAATGTCTGGAGACATTTACTTAGGAAGGTAGGTAGCTTCGTAGGTCCCCATTAGTGGTCCGATATTTGATATGCTGTTCTAATGAGATGCCGACGTTTCCGTCTACAGGCATTGGCCTTCCCGTTCAGGATGAAAACTATTTACTCCGACCGTGGAATGCTTCAGCTAAAATACTTGTGCTGACCAATACAAATTCCATGAAACAGTTAATACGAAGAAATTTTTAGAAAAATGCTGCACACCTTTCACCAGAATAATCGTAACGTTACAGGTACTACGTAGGATTCAACACGTGATTTATTCATATTTTGCTTAAGATGATTGTTAGCACTAAACTTGCTGGATTTTGTTACCTATCGGGAAACAGAAGGCATACGTTTTGACTGAGGTTTAAAAAGTATTACCGTCGAAGAATTTTTAATAATTAACGCCAATTGAATTTTCTAATGATCTTTTGCCGACCATAAATCATTAAAAATAGATTTCTTCCCTTATTGGGTTATCTTAATGGAGACAAGATAAAAACAACGCGATTCCAGAAGGTGATTGACGTAAGATCTACTCTGATTATCGAATCCTAATTACCCCGTTAAGAGCTTAATTAAATGGTGACTTCAAAATCACGCTATCCGTAAAAGAAGTGAGACTACGAGCAATGTAGCGGAATTTTCAAGATATCAGGTTTTTTTTATTTTAATTTTCGTTTTTATTTTTTGGTTTTTCTGGAGGTTCAGCTAAATCTTCATCATCATTTTTGGATAGAGTGGTTTTTGGATCACCATTTATTTATGGCTGAAACAGCTTGGTTTTAAACATACACATATATATATATATCATTCCTCCCAGGAGAAGCTCAGGAAGCGGGCTGCTGTAGAGTCTTAGGGATCATTCTTTTCAGCCAGCCTAACATATTATGAGAATATGTAACTGCCATGGGATTTTTAAGAAACCATCCCGACATTAGCCTCGAGGGATTTCGGCAAATCATGGAAAACCCAAATCAGGGTAGCTCATTGGATTAGCCTGTACGAAAATGGGACTCCTACACAATAAACCGATACAGAATATGATTGTCCTGAACATTGTCGAAAGGGTTAGATCTCCCGAAAAAGATCCTTATCTAATAAATAAAAACCGTTTCAAGGTATGATGGCCCAGCCGCTTGCGACGTATATCACAGAGGCTAATTCTTTCCTCCCTAGCGTAATTTTTTTATAGGCTTCATTTCTCCCAGGTGAAGCCCAGGAGGTTACAAGAACCCTTTTCAGCAAAAAGGGAAGGAATTGAGATAAGGAACGGTAAACAGTTCGACTATGGCCCTTAAGAGGAACCATCCAGGCATTCGCCTGGAGTGATTTCGGGAAACTATGGAATACCGAAATCAGAATAGTATTTTACAGGGTCAGATCTCTAGCATCATTGATTGATCTTCGCCACTACAAAAAAAAAAAAAAAAAAAAAAAAAAAAAAAAAAAAAAAAAAAAAAAAAAAAAAAAACCCGAACCACAGGACATGATTCCCCTGACTGATACGAAACGCAGTTAGCTACAGGGGTGAAATCTCCCGAAGAAGACCCACCCTCCTACCAAAAACACGTATGGTCTACTTTTCCCGTAATCCATATATGAACCCTTCTTCTTATTTTTTCTTTCTTTCATTGCTCCCAGCTGAAGGCCGGGAGGCGGGCTGCTGGAGAGTCACGAAGAATCTTTACAGTCTAACTAACCTACGGGGAGGGAAACGGGATGGAAGTCGGCCGTGACCTTATAGAGAACCAGCCCAGCATTCGCCTGGAGTGGATGAGAAAAACCACGGAAAACTCCAGTCAGGATGGCAGGACGGGATTTGAACCCCTCCTCCCGAATGTCAGGAAGTAGGTCGAATTCATTATACTCCGGACTCGGTGACAAACCTTTCACATTTTTGTTGTTTATAAACATTTTAATTAACTAAGCAACTGCGAGAAAATGACTTGTATCAACATTGGTGACAGCAGCTGGTTGTGAAGAGACCTGGGGTCGCTGCTGGTGACCTTCGACACTGGTTGATAAGACTCCACTTTAATCGATGTCACCAGAGATGGAGAACGGAAATTACCGGCAGTTGATTGAGCCGGGGGCGATTAAGATTTAATCCTGTGTAATTACGGCGCGACTCACTGTTTAACTACGCCGCTTGCATGCCGAGTGCGGGCGGAGGCGGGGGAATATGTTGTGGTAATAATGATGACGAATCGCTTTAATTACGGGGGCGGAAGCGTGGCAGCGGGGCTGGTAGGGGCGGTTACTTAACGACAAGTTTGAGCGCGGTCTTTGTTGGGGCAGCCCCCGTTGTTCGGTCCCGGCTCCGTTCGCCAAATTGGCAGTTCCTTCCTGTTTACTGGGACCCGCCCCGACCCTGCCCATACCTCCACTAATAAATGACTTCCACTGAAAAATCACTCCAAAGTTGGCCGCTCAATGAAATTCTGTTGACCGAAAAGTTATGTAAGAAAATGATTGGCTCCTAACTGGCGAAGTTGGAAGGAGCCCTATCAAAATATCTTACTCTTTTTCTATTGCTACCCAGCATTCGGGTCTCTTTACTCGCTAATATAGTTCCACTAGCTGTTACCAGCGACTTCGTACCCGTGGGCTAATAATTTGTGTCTGTACATGAAATTTATAAACAGGTCATACACAAATGGCCTGCGAGAGAAACAAAGCCTGAGGGACCGATCTAACATCACAGAGACTTACACACGCTATCCGTCTGTCTGCCACAGTTTGGTTTGTTCTCAAAATTTTGTGACAAATAAGGTATTTATCCTAAAAAAAAAAAAGAATTCCATACCCTTCTTAATGATACGTAGTATTTCCTGGACAAATTTCAGCAAGATCGGTTAAGCAGTTTAGTCGTGAAAACGGAACTCTCTGACAGAGGGACAGAGTTACTTTTGGATATATAGTATTACTGTAGATTTTCTGTAAAAATATTAATTTTCCACCACAGTAATCACGTAAGTACTTAGCAAGAATGACAAAGTTTTTACTAGAACAAACAGAGGAGCTTAGACTATTACACAGAGATATTTCAAATAGTTGTCGGGTTTGAAAAAAAATTTGTTCATGTAGAAGAATTAAGAATCATGGTTTATTTTGTAGAAAATACTCAGAAATTTTTGTTTCGTGCATGACAAATCCTCAATATCTTCCTTCATTTTTTGATGCAGAGTGCTGCAAAGTCCAAACTTTTGTGGCGATCGTAATGTATCAAGGCTTGAAGCATTCCTAGGCGACAAGGTTCCGTTACTTTCGTAACACTTACTAAAGTGTGGGTTTTGTTAAGGCCAGTTCGCTGCTAGCTTGTGCAGTGTTGGGATGTTTCTCTGATCCGGTCCACGTTTTCTTCCGACATGCAACGAAGCCCACCGCTTTTTCCTTTACTGAAACACACGGTTTCCTCAATGAGAATGGAATTGTTGGAGGTTGGACCCTTCTTAAATCTTCTCCAAAAGAGACGCTGGACAACGGTAACAGACAGCTGGATGGCGATCGATACAGGACGACATTTTGACTCTCCACCAATCCGTGAAACAATCACAGTTGTATTTTTAATACTTTGCGTGTGTTAAACTCACAAAATCCCGACAACCATCACTCAGAAGATAGAATAGAATTGAATAAGATCCTCTCGGGTAACTAACCGAGTGGGTCCGTCGATAAAACACGACGTTTCGGCGGTCATAACCTGAATAATATCAGGTATGTTACACATTATCCGTTCAGATAAAAAGAGGAAGCACAAAAGTAAATTATAACTGGGGGGCAAACAATAGAAGTCATCTCAAGTCTAAAAGGTGATATTGGACGCACTCACTCCTGTTGGAAGCAACTAAAGAACAAGATTATGATAAAAGTAGAACAATTTAAAGTTGACAGATAATCTGAGATATTAAATTGTCAGTAGTTAGGTACAGTACAGATATTCTAATAGCGACCACGGGAGCAGGGTTATAAGTTCCAGTGGATCACATTTACATCAAGACACAGGGAATGTATTATTGATCGTGTGATAGAAGGAATGGTTTTCGAACGGCAATTTGAGCGGAGGTAGTGGTTCGGCTGGAATACAGCCGGGATCACAATGTCAACCGAGGCACTTCGTTACAACATAAGGCACGATTATTTAGTTTTATTAACAATTTCATCTGCTTATTCATGAACTCCATGTTACTGAAGTTATTATTTCATGCGGATTCCACATTTAAATTGCATAATGCGGCCTGATTCAGGGTTAAAACTA
The DNA here is from genome assembly GCA_031002005.1 of Vandiemenella viatica. Classification (NCBI taxonomy): domain Eukaryota; kingdom Metazoa; phylum Arthropoda; class Insecta; order Orthoptera; family Morabidae; genus Vandiemenella; species Vandiemenella viatica. The sequence continues at coordinate 17,077,923 of CM061920.1, read as the reverse complement.
ATGTTACGGGACGTAGCATATGGTTTTAAGATTCCTATTTTTTTTTTAATTTCTTAGGTTCCATACTGCCATCGTCATTAATTCAGTAGTATATAAGAAGTTCACACTGTATCTTGGTGCAAGCTACAACAGAAATATGTACAACTATACAAAATCAAGGTTGTGAATGTTCTTTAATAACAAAAAATCGAATCATTGTACGTCATTGTTGGCCGGGAGAGACAAGTGACGGAGTTTTCGATTCACGTCTTCTCTCGTGGCTACGTAATGTAATCCTGTAGTCCTACCGAGTATGGGGACTAGGAGCTTAGTGTGGATACCAAACCACGAAAGAGTTATGGCGTAATTAACATGACACAGCAAGCTGTGCCGGGGGTGGAGGTTGTGTTGATGGCCTATGAAACAGTGCAAATTTAGATCTCCAGTCAGACGCATTAACCACCGAAATACCAGATCGCTCATTCAATAATAGTTCTATGTAACTAAGCAAAGAAAAGAATTGCCAGAACAGTATTAGTTTTTGATGGGTTTAGAAGCTGGTTGAAAAATAACTAGTAACACAACGGTCTTTAACTGAAAGCAGTCAATGAAAGGGATGCGCAGAAACACATACAGAACAAAATATAGCGACACCTAAATACTGCCCAAAATATTATTATTATTAATTTTAATTGCAATGGAGCTAATGCTCTGGTGGCAATTCAACTAGTCATCTAATTACCACTTTTTATACTACTTTTTAAAATTTTCCTTTATAATTGCAGTTTTAAATTCCTCCATCATTTACTTTTCCAATGTAAAAATTTTAATTTTGAATTCCTTAAGCGTTTTAGGTAAATTATTCATCACTTCACTTGGTAATTTGTTCCAATCCCTGACACCCTCACCAACAACAGAAAATTTTCCCATTCCCTTATGCATGAAATCGAGCGCCAGATTGTGGTCATGGTCGTCTTTCCCAATCCATACACTATTCCTAATTCTTTGACCAATATCCCTCCAAGTCCTGTACATGCCCAGCACTCTCTTCACCCTCCTCCTTTCCTCCAATGTGTCCCAATCCAGCTTCTTTTTGTCATACCAACTACTGACTGGGTCCTGCGATAATTTGCACAAACAAACCTAGCTGCTCTTCTTTTCACACCCTCCAACTCCTGTATTTGATAACTAAGATATGGGTCCCAAACTACAACACCATATTCAACCAATTGTCTGACCAAAGTTTTATAACCCAATTCCTTAACTTCTCTGGTACATCCCCTCATCATCCCTCCAGTAAATGAAGGGTTTTGTAACGTTATTTTATCACCTGCCGAATGTTCTCTGGCCAGTTGAATTTGTTATCAAACATTATGCCAAGATATTTACACATCATGCCTTCAACAAGCAAATCTGACCTCATCCTGTATCATAATTAATAATTTTTTATCTGTGTACTTGATAAGCTGATTCTTTATGGTATTTATCTTGATTCCACGCTGATCTATCCATTTTGATGTTCTATCCAGGTCACCCTGGAGTAGTTGACAGTCTTCGCCTGTTTTGATCCTATTGTATACCATTATGTCATCTCCAAAAAACCTAACTTCTGACCGTAACCCATCAACACAATGGATATATTAACACAATGGGTATATACCGGGAAACGGTGGAGTTTATTGCGAAGAGTCACCACCGAGTCTTGTTTAGAATAGAAACTGGGGCAGGGGAAAGAGGTGGACGGAAGGAATATCCCCATAAGGTTTCTCTGGTGTGACAGCGAGAATTAAGCTCGGTGACAGTACAAAGAAACGGCTGGGAGCTGCCGCTTGGAACCAGTTCCTCGTTTAAATAAATCTGAGCGTTTAGAAAAGCGAGGGGGAGGGAGATAATCCGGCAGCTATCACCTCGCCGCCCACAATGCACCGCGCCAGCAGGTAGGTCTCGTTAGCAGGGGCGTCGGCATGCTCTCCTGTTACTTCAAGCTCTGGCTGGCGAGGTACGCTGCTCCAGAAATATCTACCATACTAACGAGTAACGACGTCGGAACCAATCCTGGGCAACGCTATAATGCCGACTGAAATTTTCACATTCATAAACACCAACGTTGGAGCCCTTATCACGGTCACAGCCCAAGAAAAATCCACGAAATGAAGATGCATGGTAAATGACCGAGAGGAAGAGCAAGAGATGGATGGCTGAAAGGAGTGGAGGAGTGTGTACGGAAGAGAGGAGAGGACTGGAACAAGGTGGCGACAGAGAGGTGGTGGGATGAAGGAAGGAAATGAAGAGGCTTGTGCAAGAAGCAGATCCGGCCAGAGGCTGGAAACTGTTGAGGATGGTGATGATGATCAGGGTCATAGGAAAAATTATGTCTATTAACACTGAATGCATGACATCAGCCAAAGAGGAACTGCTACAAGGTCTGTGCGGTTACCACAAATGCCAAGTTCTGAGCGTACAGGAGACACATAAAACTACAAATGTTCCAGTGCCTTATGCACTCATTTTCTTGCAAAGAAGATTAATTCAATGCAGAATGCACTTGAAGTTGCAAAGTACCTGTCGAAATGGGTTTATTGTATTTAATTTGTGTAAAGTTTATCTGTGCGTAAAATAATACTACACGAGAGTGGTAGTAACTGTTTCCACCGAAGATATGGGCTAGTACTGGTGTGTTCACACTCCTTTCATAAACAATGGGTGGAAGAATTGGTAGAAGTTCATGGAAGAGTAAAGATAATCATGACCAGAAGCTTGGTACTCGATTTTCTTTCCTAGGTAAGGGGGCCAGTGATTGAAATAAATTAACCATGGAGATGATGAATAATTTAACAAAAAAAAAAAAAATAACGCTGAAACAATTTAAAGTTAAAATTTGAAAGAGGGCATAAGTAGGCTGGGTGCAAAAAGGGGAAAAATGGATGTGTAGGGAAATTGCCACTGGAGCGTGTGTTCCTTACCAATTAAATCAAGTGAACACAAACAACGACAATTCTCCCAGACACTTAGACACTTGGACACTATGTTCTCTTAACATTCCATTAAATCGTTTTCCAAAAAGCCTGCTGAGAGAGATTCAGGCAAAAACAAAAAACCTTCCACAATAAGAAAAGTGTACACCAAATATTCCACTCTAACAATATACTTTATTACGGATAATCACTGATAACTACGCCAATTCTACCAATTTTTAAAAAATATTTCTTGGTAGAATTTAGTGCTATATCCTGTCAGACGTTATAGAAGTGTTGGGCGATTGATGACATAGGCTACCTATGGGAAAATATACGAAACTGTTTCAGACAAATGGAAACATCAGTAACTACCAACCCGTGGTTTTGTTTTCATTTTTCTCTAAGACTTTAAGAGTAACATGTTTACAGAATTATGTGTCTCTTATTGTTAGTATCATTTTTTGACATGGCTAATAGGCAAGTTACCAGAGTTTTTAATTAATTTTTTTATTTTAAAACTAACGATCCATAACACCGAGAGAAACCATTTTGTTACAACAATGAAGTGATTACATACACTACAGCGTGTATACTTGGTTCAAAAGACTTTTAATCAGTGAATACCTATGAGAATTGACCCTATTTTTTACTAGAACTGTTTTTGTGGAGTTTATTTTTATCGAAGACGTTGAGTACTGAAGATATAGGGGATGGTCGGGTAGTCCTGGACATTTAAAGTTCTAACAAACAAACCACGCTGTGTCGGTAAAACTTTATTGTAAATATGCGCCCTGTAGTGTAAAACAAATGCAACTGAGCTGTGGCTTAGTGAGTTCCACACTAGTGTGTGTTTTGTTACCGCCAGAAGTTCTCCGTCGCTCCTGTCAAAATTCTTTGGAGATTATTGAATATGATGCGTCAAATAAAAGCATAGTAACGCGGACTTCAAAAATCGAAAAGGGCGAGACTTTAACATCTTCACCATACAAAAAATATGGACAGGGTGAGCAAAAAGTAAAGGCAGTAAAAATGACGAAGCGAAAAAATGAAAATGTTTAGGCACTATAAAGACTTGAATACAAAGAAAAGTATTAAAAGTGTTTCCGAAGCAAATCAAACAAAACAGATCGAATGCATCGTACGCGGAGAAATTTTTGAAGATGACTGGATTCTGTGCTGTGAAGCAAAGACAGATCCAGTGAAGATTGTGTTTATATAGATTCTTCAGGTACCCATTATAATGGTGATCTTTGTAAGACCAAAAAACGATTAGGCCATCATATATATTATTTCCTATAAGGTTTTTTTTTTTTTGTCACAAGCCTGTATCTTCCTTCATACTTAACCGAAATCAATGAATGAGGTGTCATTTTAAAGCTTATGGTCTTCCCTTTGGCCACATCATATTTTAAGAAATGAAGTTTTCGGAATTCGGCCCTTAAAGGGCGAAAATGTCAATATTTCTAAAATGCTGTTTTCTGTGTTATGAGTCAAATATCTCCCTGGATACCTATCTAACATCGTTTAATGAAGTATCATTTTAAAGATTAAGATATCCGCGTTAGTAACGTCATATATTAAGACAGAAATTTTGCGGAATTCAACCCTTAACGGCAAAAGTATCAATTTTTTGCAATTCGTTTTAGTGTCACGAGCCATTTGACTCCCTTAAAATCTAACTGATATAGATAAATGAGGTATCATATTAAATATTAGGTCTACGCCGTGGTAACATTATATTTTAACAAAGGAATTTCTCGTAATTCGACCCTTAAAGGGCAAAAATGTCAATTTTTCTAAAATGGGTTTTTTGTATCTTGAGCCATTTATCTCCCTGGATATCTAACCAAAAAGCATAAATGAGGCAGATGACGAGGAGTATTGTCTCAGCTCTGTGACTCATATTTTAAGAAAGAATGTTTTTGGAATTCTACCCTTAATGGGAAAAAGTATAAAATTTTCTATAACGCATTTTTGTGTGACGAGCGATAATCTCCCTTAATATCTAACCGATACAGATAAATGAGGTATCATATTAAAGAATAAGGTCTCCGCCGTGGTAACATTTATTTTAAGAGGAATTTTTCGTATTTCGACCCTTAA
>CM061920.1:17011845-17071884 GCA_031002005.1 Vandiemenella viatica | reverse complement strand
GAGAGAATCGATGCAGTATATATCATGTTCCAGAACTCGAAAAAATGTTGTTTTTCCATACCTTTGTCTGTGAATGAATTTTTAATTTCGCGGCTATCGCTGACTTTTCCGTCTACGTGTATTATTACTAGCACATTGCTATCGTTACACATGTGAAATTTCAACGACCATCCAAAATTCTAGTATTTCCAGCATATCAGCCTTTTTTCGGTCTTTTTGCTCCTTCGATACCATCGTCATGATCTGTGAGAAAGGATGTACCGCAAGGAATGGTGAGGAAATTCGGCCATGGGCTTTTAAAGACCTCTTTCCTGCATTCACGTGGAGTGATTTCAGGAAAACCATGGAAACCGAAATCATGATGGCCTGACGTACAGTCGAACCCATCTCCTCCCAATACTGATTCTAGATTCATAGGCGATTCGTCTTAAAGGAACCTCATCAGTGCGCAGCCCGCAGTGACCGGCGTCTTGATCGTTAAGAAGAAGTAGGGCTACCTAGTTTCGAGATGATATACAGAGTTTGTGGACATTTTAGCTAGCAAAGTGCTAAGTGCAAAAACTGATTGATATGCATATTAATAATGTTCGTGTAGCTCAATGGACTCCCAGTTCATCATTCAACTACACGCTTCTAAGAAAATAACTTATTGCTTATAATAATTTACTAATATCGATGAGGTTAATAATATAGTAATTAAAAAATTTGGGTGTTGATGGTACTACTTGTACGTGAGAAGAATAAATAAAAACATATCGTATTTAATTCATTTTTGTTTCATTTCATCCACCACACAATACAAAATAAATATATCATATTGTTGTTTTGTATGTTAATGTTGGTACTGTAGGACGGTCTCAGAATAACTTTGCTGACCACTCAGAGGATATCAGCTCAGTGTTATAGATCAAAAAGTGGTGACAGTCTGCTAAAAAGTTATTTTTAGAAGTTAATTTTTGGTACCTAAGCAATTAATTAATTATAATAGTTTGATATATCAACAACACATTACAAAATGCTAGGGAAAAAAATACAGGTTTGGCAATAACAATTGTCAACAGCAAGCAACCGCTCTCACATTCGAATCCCCCACCCTTTATTAATTTTGACTATGTGAACTGCAGAGTATCCATGGTAATGCCATTATCACATTATAACAAAAAAATTACGCTTTTGAAACGAGTGTATCTTACTTTTAATTCAGTTACAGTAAATCAAACAGGTTATACACTCTCTCAGTATGGAAACTAAAATTTTGATTTTCGTTTTGAAAATGCGTAACATAACACGATCAGACGATGTAATTTATTTGCATATTTTAGAGTGATTCGCATCAGAATTTATACCCTGTCACGAACAGTAAATTGTGTTGGCGAAAGTAGGTCCCAGTCCACGCACACTCCAGGAATACTGCCTAACGGGATCCAACGCGTCACCCGGAAATAGCGCTGCGCTAGGAAACTACGCACTCCAGGAATAAGAGTATAACGGGATCCCGTTGCTCGCCGACGCGTCATGTGTGGCGCGCGCTGGGAATAGCAATAACCGTTGTCGCCTGCGGGGGTGTGCGCCAGACTAAGCTTCACAGAATACACAGATAGATTCAGGTTACCGCCGTACAGTGCTGCCATCTCGCGGCGGCGCGGCGTGGGGGGGGAGGGGGGGGGGGTCCCCACCACCTGCCCTATAACGGGACTTGGCGTAGCTCTCTTATGAGAATACTACTGTTTGGGATTCGCAGATGACTTAGAATTACTAGCTAATAACATACGACAACCCAGTAATCAAATAATTAGTTTAATAAATATAGCACAGAAATTAGGACTTCAAATATCTTTTTAAAAGACTGAAATTATGGTAATAGAACCTCTAGTATAAACCACGTAACTGTAGATAACAGAAAAATAAAAATAGTAGAACAATTTAAATACCTGGGCGAAACTATAACATACAACTTGAATGAAAAACCTGCCTGGCAAGAGAAAACTAACAAAATGATAAAAGCTCAAAAACGAACGCGGTCTAAATACAACAAAACATGTCTATTGTGGTGGATACCTTGGTGGTCAAACCACATTACAACTATCTTTCATACCTTTATGATTAATAATTGTGGATTTTTAATTTTAATTTTTATGAAGGAGTGAAATTTATTAATTTTGCAAGAATCTCGACGTTAGTTGGAATTCAGGAAAATTGTCACAATATGACATTTATTTTCTTATCACTGGCGATTACAAGTCTGAGCGAATTTACCGTTAACATTAACACAAATTGGCAAAATCATAAAAGCAACGCTCAGAGTTACAATTAGCCGTCATGGCAAGCAAACAATTGTATATTTACTTTTAAATATCTCAGAATCAAAATGCAAGAAATAATGACAACTGGAAACAATGAAAAATACAAGTTATGACTACCTCAGACAAAGGCATCATAATACTGTGACTTTACAGTTAAAAAGAAATCATGGGCGCCAGAATGAACAATATATCATTCGAAAATAACTAGTCTGGCAAATTATGCCGCTAGCTCAGGGGTTTTTACAATTACAAAGTGAGAACATGGACCTATCCTCTCAAAGTCGCTTACGGGTTCTGTTTCACGGAATGCACAATCACATGGCTTGGTCGTAATCAATTACCATTGTAGTTCTGCGTCTGATGTCTGTGATGAGTGTAGCGGACCCACGATATGTGAGATTATCTCACAAGTCGGCTATAGGCATCTCTGGTCTGGCAATGCGCATCATCGCATTACCGGCTGTGTTGCGGTGATACCTTGCTCCAGCAAGGCAAGCTGCGGTTAGCGAAAGAAGTCAACTTTCCAAGTCAACCTCAGACTGGTGCGATCGAAGTTAAGAATCAGCTCCTCGCTCTTCGGTCCACGAGGAAACTTCTTGCTCCGCCCATTTGTAGTCTCGAAGCTCACATACAACAAAAATTCCCAGGATTTTGAGTTATACGCTCATTTTGATTGGACCTTCAGGTCGGCACCTAATGTCACGTGATATCCTCGATATGTGATTTGGCCAAAGAATCCAACAGAGGTCGGACATATTCGGCTAAGTTCGCCGGGGAGAGAACATTCGGGTTTCGGACGGCAGGCTTTTCCCGCTCGGTGAGTGACCCATCCCCAGGGAGCAGTGTGTGTGGTCTGGCAAATCCCAAATCCGCGACGTCTGTCGCCATGGCTCGGAAAGACCAAGATTAGCTTCAGCCTACATAGCTCAATAACTCTTTAATATTCGCTTTGCTACGATACACTGTATGTTCACCATTTCATTACAGTCCTCACTTGGAATCTTGCGTACTTTATAAAATTACAACAAAAATCTATTCACGTGGTCGCCCAAGATTTATGTAAATTACTCTTATATTATTACATATATAATAAAAATGCACCTTGTAACGTGGCGACAGCGCGGCTCGTTACAATATGGCCGGCCGTTGGTGAAAATAAATTATGGTACAATAATTTTATTTTTAACTACCTAATTCTATCTCCATTGTGACTCAACAAAAACTTAAGCATTTTTTAATACATTAATTTTAAATGTGATTCCAAAACCATCGGTATTCCTGCCTTGTAAGGTGAATTATAACGGGAGCATATGTCCTTTTGGCCGTCTTACAATTCTTTACAAACAGAAGCACGTGAATTCAGGTAGCCTTCCCAAATACAAAGTTAATTAAACACAATACTAAAATATACATGAAAATAAATTATTTACATACATGTTTAAATAATAATCTTGAAAATATTGTATCAAATCTTATCATTAAATACTAAAATGAAACACATTAATAAAACAAAACATTGTCAGAACACTTATGCAGAAAGTGTGGAACTATACATTGTATTTACAATTTAGCGTGATGTTTTACTCATGTGCATAAAAATAATTCTGCCTTCAACAAACATCCCTATAGGATGCTAGAGGTGAGTGGAAAATATCTCATTACATTGCGCGGGTTTAATCTCAAAACAACGGAATAGTTTAGTCGGATTCGTGACGTGATTGCGTCATGACCCGACGGTTAATTCAACAAGCATTTCAGAGAAGATGTGCCCGTGTTCCTGGTCAAATATCACTAACTGTAATCTTAGATTTTAATGACGCGGCATTTACTTATAATTCAACGTGGTGTGGAATGAACGATGTAAGTACAGTTTTCGTTGTTACGTAAATTATGAGCCTTACTCCGGTTGAATGTTAGGTGGTCTCCTAATTAGTCTTTCATTGGTCGACATCTCTAACTTGTAATATACCGTCTGTGAAGTGATTGCGAATTTTATGGCGAAAGTACACTGTATTTGCTCATGGGTATATGTAATGGAATTTCTAAAATTTACCATTCCCCTATGAGACATTTATACATATAATGCGTTTTGACCTGACCTTTCGTCATCGTCAACCAAAGTCACTGTAGCATCTCTGGCATACAAGCGGACACAAAATATAAACCATTCGCACATAAAATTAAAGGATAATGAATAGCGTGACTATCATTCCTCAGTAACATTACGATTCCTTCACAATGGGTCTATTGATGACTCGAGATTATCTCGACATTCAAAGAATAATATTCCTTTTTACTCGTGGAATGTTAGGTGGCCTCCTAATTAGTAAACTTTTCTCTTTATTTAGGAGTTATTATAACACGTTCTTAACATGTCCGTCTACTCCACGTTTTAATGCCGAAAATCCATCCCAGTTAGCGAATATTTTCCTTTTATACACTTATGCTTCTTTAGCTTGTATGAAAAAGGTTATAAGCTTTGTGCATAGAAAGGTCCGATCTCAGGTGTTCCTTTTGCCAATACAAAGCAATTTTGAGATTTCACGCTAGCAGAATACTATGAATCTATATAAAGCAAAAATATAAACTTTGAAATTATTTGCGTTGAGTGCACACAATCCTGAACTAAATGTATGCTGTCCAACAATAGTTTTAATCTAATTTACGGAATACTATACAATTTACAGTAAGGGTACGCGAAATACCGCTAGAACGAGGCGTGAAACTTTTGTTTTCTTTCCCATTCATTCTTGGGTATGCGCTACCTGCCAGAATTCTAGGAACCTGCCGGTTGAGTTCTGCTGCCTACCTGCGTTAATGACCTCAGCTGTTCGATGGCAGCTGTTTCCCCACTCTTTCGAAACCGTTACTTTGTCACTCTGGCAACCGAATAAGGCCAGAAATATAGCAGGAAAAACGTCGATATCACCAATAATCTTATTGTTCACGTCTTCACCATCTGTGCATTTATCATATACAAAATTCCTTTTCAATTGAAGTTAGCATCAAATATAATTACCTTAACTTGCAAAGTTAGCTGAATTATTGAATATATCCCGTAAATAAAGTTTTTCCCTTTAGCCTTTTATAAATGCAGTCGCCTTTAACTTTTTGCTCTTCGACCTCGCTCTACTGTATCGTTAGCAAAATAACAGCAAGGTATTGTGAAAGCTATCCTGTGTATCTGTAATCCTTCGATTTATGATTCCTAATTTCTGTGATGACTAATACAATTTGAAAAAAATCCTTTCTGGCAAGGTTTCGTGTTCTATAGGGAATTATCTATGGCACTATCGCTACCCTTGATAGATACACAAAACAAAGAAGTAAAATACGTTGATCAGATAACATTCGATCTTCGATCAACACAGACAAAGCGATATACGCTCGCTGTACACTTCTGCTCAGAAAAGATATAATGCAACTACCTAAGGTAAAATGTTACATCGAACTCCTGCATCACAAAATGTGAAAAACCTTTTCGTTTATGTCACAAAATACATCCTAGAAAGCATATCACAATATTTGTATCGCTGTCAGATTCATTGTGATTGCGAAGACAAGAAATTGTGCTTGCTACTGGCGCTTCATTTTCCGCGAGTGCGTATCAATTTATTTGGCTCAGGAAAACATTTAATATTTCAGGATTTTTATCAAATCAAGTCCAATTAACAGCGTGAAAGTCAAAAGTGACTATTAATATTTCACGTGGACAAAATATAAAGTTCGGATTAGCGAAATAAGCATTACAAATTCCGAATATGGAAATATCCTAAATAGCTTTAACTGTAAGTGCAAATTTGGTAACTGGAATTTTAATTTTCCGTTTATCTAATCTTTCCAGCAAAACAGACGGTTTAGACTAGCGGAACTGGCATCGGCGTTTTTTCAAGCATCATTAATTTCGGTAAGGCATCTAACCTTAAAGAATGTATACTGTACTGTACATTTTTTTTTTTTTTTTTTTTTTAATGATCCATATCTGACAATTTAATAGTCATTCTTTTCATCATCGTATTTGGCCGCTACACAACTTGTTGAACAATGCCTACAAGGCGAATTTGAGGACGTCCATGGATTCTTTTTATCACATAATTCCTTTCGGAATACACGCTCATCGCATATTTATTGAATGCGATAAAACGCTGATGCGAGGCGAGAAACGTTTTGGCACTCAGTGATGACCCTAAGTCCGACATCTGCGTTCCCTAACAAAATTCTCGGAACACGCATTGTGCTAGCGGATCCCTTAGCCTTGCTAATGGGCTCAGCTGACGACCAGGTACCTGGCTTACATAACATTCTCGTCTGTCTTCCCTTCCAGCTGATTTCATTGATCCGCCAGAATTTAGTTTCTGCAGCAAAATACTTGTCTTTTGACCTGAACGGGCACAGAAAAATTTCCCGTTGCTTTTCGATCATGGCGGTGTATATGCTATCATGCCTTTCTGTTCCATGGATACTCAAACCGAAACGCTTTACACAAGTTTTCCGGAACTGCGCGTCTGACCAGACGCATTCCGTACTCACAACTGCGATCTGCAGTGACTTTTGCACTGTATCAACGCTTTTGCTGACACTATGCTCAGTAATCTGCCGCGTCACTGTCCACGTCTTCGAGCAGTGGTCCGATTGAAATTTGTATTTCCGGAACTGCTTCGACCATACAATCGACAGACGTAATGGTGGAATGCCCGCATTCCTCAGAGTTTACCAGCTGTTGGTCTGTATTTTGGGTTGGCTCTACTTGTGCAATTTCGATCCATTCATCGGTAATCGCGGCAGTTGATACTTCTGTGTGTTTTTTGTGACTCAGAATTTTTCTTTAATCCCTCCTTTTGTGGATCAATTGGCCCGCTTAAGTTATTAAGCATATTGTTCATCAACTTCTCTTGGGAATTAAAATCGTGCATCGATATGCTTGATACAGGAATCAAATGGTGAATTAAATTCCTCATTAAAGTCTTCCCTTTGTGAATCAAATAGTGTATTCAATTGTTCCCTTTGTGAATCAAACAGTGCTTCAAAATGCTTGTTTAATTCCAGAAATTGCTGCCTATTTTCCCGCCTATGTGAATCAAATTGCTGCATTAGTTGTTGCGTCGATTGCTCTATTGCAGTTATCAACATTAATACCTGCTGTGATGAGAGGGGTGGTGCTTCTACAGGAATTTGTGTCATTTGTTGCGTCTGTTCTGAGTAAGCGGGAGTGTTCTGCATTATCTCACCTACAGATGACGGAAAATTTTCCATATCTTCCTGTGGCGACAAAGTAGACTGCGAACTATATGAGTGGGTCGGAACTTCAGAACTTACGTTCCCCTCCCCTGCAGCCAATATTCCGCATTCTGTTAACTGAACCTCGTTCATGATTTCGGGAGATTTTTGCCTATCAGACTGATCTTCCATATCGAAATCTTTTATCGTACGAGATCGCAGCTTCATATGAATACACAAACAATGAATTTACACCGCAATTGTGCAATGACGAAATCTAAATTCACTAGCAACAAAAATACCGCGAATTTCAATACACACAAATACATATACCCCTCCAAAATACAGCAAGAGAAAAGCAACGATGAATCATGCAACACAACACCATGAATGCAGACTTACTTTCAAACACATGGGCAAAACATGTGTGTCTTTAATTTTCTTAACAGCTACCATGCTTTAAGAAATCAACACTGAAGTTACTCATTTAAAAATTTGAAACTGATCACAAAATTGTTACAATACAAAGTGTATTGCATCTCAATTGAAATACACAAATGAACTTCTTTTAATGCGTTGAAACAAAATAAATTTTATGCATTGAAACAAAATGAACTTTATGCATTAAAATACAAGTGAAACATCAAAATAAAATCTTGTATGAATATCTATTGACTACAAGAATAATAAAACAGCCAAAAACCATGTGCAACATTCCATGAAACTTTCTGAATTTGGGCTCCAAATTTATTAATTTGAATTAGTGCCACCAAGTTCGCAGACATTAAGAAGTAATGTCTCATCTGGCACCAGCGTTGGGCGACATTATGTGGTGGATACCTTGGTGGTCAAACCACATTACAACTATCTTTCATACCTTTATGATTAATAATTTAATTTTAATTTTTATGGAGGAGTGAAAATTTATTAATTTTGCAAGAATTTCGACGTTAGTTGGAATTCAGGTAAATTGTCACAATATGACATTTATTTTCTCATCACTGGCGATTACAAGTCTGAGCGAATTTACCGTTAACATTAACACAAATTGGCAAAATCATAAAAGCAACGCTCAGAGTTACAATTAGCCGTCATGGGCAAGCAAACAATTGTATATTTACTTTTAAATATCTCAGAATCAAAATGCAAGAAATAATGACAACTGGAAACAATGAAAAATACAAGTTATGACTACCTCAGACAAAGGCATCATAATACTGTGACTTTACAGTTAAAAAGAAAATCATGGGCGCCAGAATGAACAATATATCATTCGAAAATAACTAGTTCTGGCAAATTATGCCGCTAGCTCAGGGTTTTTTTACAATTACAAAGTGAGAACATGGACCTATCCTCTCAAGGTCGCTTACGGGTTCTGTTTCACGGAATGCACAATCACATGGCTTGGTCGTAATAAATTACCATTGTAGTTCTGCGTCTGATGTCTGTGATGAGTGTAGCGGACCCACGATATGTGAGATTATCTCACAAGTCGGCTATAGGCATCTCTGGTCTGGCAATGCGCATCATCGCATTACCGGCTGTGTTGCGGTGATAACCTTGCTCCAGCAAGGCAAGCTGCGGTTAGCGAAAGAAGTCAACTTTCCAAGTCAACCTCAGACTGGTGCGATCGAAGTTAGAATCCAGAATCCCAGCTCCTCGCTCTTCGGTCCACGAGGAAACTTCTTGCTCCGCCCATTTGTAGTCTCGAAGCTCACATACAACAAAAATTCCCAGGATTTTGAGTTATACGCTCATTTTGATTGGACCTTCAGGTCGGCACCTAATGTCACGTGATATCCTCGATATGTGATTTGGCCAAAGAATCCAACAGAGGTCGGACATATTCGGCTAAGTTCGCCGGGGAGAGAGAACATTCGGGTTTCGGACGGCAGGCTTTTCCCGCTCGGTGAGTGACCCATCCCCAGGGAGCAGTGTGTGTGGTCTGGCAAATCCCAAATCCGCGACGTACTGTCGCCATGGCTCGGAAAGACCAAGATTAGCTTCTAGCCTACACAGCTCAATAACTCTTTAATATTCGCTTTGCTACGATACACTGTATAAGTTCACCATTTCATTACAGTCCTCACTTGGAATCTTGCGTACTTTATAAAATTACAACAAAAATCTATTCACGTGGTCGCCCAAGATTTATGTAAATTACCCTTATATTATTACATATATAATAAAAATGCACCTTGTAACGTGGCGACAGCGCGGCTCGTTACACTATCAAACAAAACAAAATTAAAACACTACAAGTCGGTACTTCAGACAGTAGTAACATACGGAAGAGAAACTCTTTTTAAAGTCACTCAGAAAAACAGAATTGACAAAATTCTGTTGAGAGAGGAATAGCAAGAACATGTCTAAATGAAAAAAATATCAGAAAGAAGGACACTGGAGGATGGTGCCAAATGAGGTGGTATACAGGAAACTGGAGCCAAGCACGGATACTATACGCAAGAAGATAATTTCTTTCCTTAGTCACATCATGAGGACACCAGAAACAAGATTAATAAGGAGAATGATAGAAAAACTTTGGAAGATGAAGCAACAGGCAGGCTGGGTAAAGGAAGTCAGAGAAGATATGGAAGAATTAGAAATAACCCCGGATTATCAACGAAACAAAACAGAATAACTCAAAAAATTGAAAGACGAAAAAATAAGATTTAAACCAAAAATAGACAAACGACATAAAATGAAGAGGGTATTTACAGATGAGGAAAGAAAAAGAAGATCACTACGAATGAAAACATACTGCGAAATTCGGAAAGAACGGGGGATGCACATGCGTAAGAATACAACCAGAAAATGACTAAAGTGGTAACAGCCTAATAATGATAATAATAATATAATATGTTCAAAGACAAAAATAGCAAGTTTGAGAACAAAATACGGGAAAATCAACAGGGTTCCATACTTTAAATACCTCGGAGAATTCACATCAAACCGACAGGCCTTAAGAAAATCTCTCAGCAAAATCGCCTCCAAAAAGTAAAAAAAAAAAAACTTTAGGGTTAATACAAAATCTCTACAACAAAAAGTCTATGTCAAGACAGACCAAAATTCGACACTGCAACAGAGTCATAAAACCAACAGTCCTCTATGCAAGTGAAACGTTAATCAGAAAACGTGACCTTGTAGAAATAAAAAAAAAAAAAAAAAGTAGAGAGAAAAATCATTAAAAAAATTCTAGGAGCAAGACTCACTAATGATCGTTACAGACTACAATCAATCAAAACAAGATAAAAGTTTTCAAACACCGAAATTGACTTCAAGAAAAAGCGAATGAAATTCTTTGGTCACCTTAAGAGGTTAACAGAAAATCGATTGACAATAAAGATAATAGATTATGTAACTTCACTTAAAATCCAACACATTGGCTGAATGAAATTCGGAAGGATCTTAAAAGTGCAAACATAGGAATAACAGACATCTTAGAAAGACACACCTTCAGACACAAAATAGACAAATGGAAGTTATAACTGAGAAACCAAAACAAAAACAATACAGATCAAAGTGGTCGGAAGAACACAAACAAGGCCGGCCTCGGTAGCGTGGGGCTAGAGCACTAGCTCCAAGGACGCTGGTTCGAATCCGGCCGCGGGCATGGGTGTTTAAGTGTTGTGTGTTTGTGTGAATGTCCTGTCCGTCCTGTGGTGTCTGTACATAGGAAGCATAAACGCACTGGAGAAACTAAATTCACATGAAGAGATATCATAAAACACATTGAGCTGGCTGAATGGCTTAGTCGCCAAAAAAAAAAAAAAAAAAAAACACGCAAACAAGGTTTCTCGGAAAGAATGAAAGCCTATTGGAACAACAAGAAGAACTCAAAGAAAACTTGATTGGGTCATTTGCTTAACGTCTTCCGTTTATTGGGAGAATTCGCCAATAATAATAATAATAATAATCACATTCATCTTTGCTCAGCAGCCTTGGTGACGCGGTGGGTTGACCTTGGATTCTGACTCAGTTTGCTTGGCGAGTCTGGATATTCTTATAAATCTTATAAAAACATAAGTTTTAGTTGTGTACCAAACATTTCCGGTAACTCTCGGGCTTGCTATAAGGAAGGACGTGAGTTCGATTCATAGTCCTATTTCAACTCTCAATCCAGGCAAATTGCGGGATGCTTCATTCAAAAGGCCATTCCTTCCCGTTCCCACGTCTAATAATCTAGATTTCGACGAGGCGTAAAGCCCTAAAAATAAATTCTATAAGGAAAAATTTCACAGAATTTTAATTGCTGAAAAAAAAAAACGTTTTCATCCTGAATGGCCAAGACCTCGTTTTTTCTCCCACTACCCTCAATGGAACGGAGCCACAGTAATGGCGTTGCTAGAGTTGTTAACGTGTTCCTCTTCCAAAGATAAATATTTGCTATTTTTCTCTTCGGAAGAGGAAAATAAAAGGTATATCAAGAAAAAGTTTTTATATGTTGGTATTTGCTGCTTTAATTGCATATTTTTTGTGCTATGGAACTCATTTTTTGTTACCTTCCAAAGCGTTGTTAGTGGTACCAGATCTTAAATCTAGATTCATGAATAAATGAAAAACTCATTTTTAATTCAATCAGAGTATGTTCTGTTTCTCTCTTCCCACCATTTTGCAGTCATTATTCTTTTGATGAAAGCTGAAATGTTAGGTTCAGGAAGCTGGTAGGAAACAATTACACTGGTGTCCAAAATTAAAACAACAAACCGCTATTTCTCCATCCTGTGTCTAATTCACGATATAATCATACAAACTGTATACAAATATCCGTACAATCGTGTTCAGCACTGAAAATGGCATTCCCGTCATCGTACAACCGTGCCAAAGACAACATCAGGGCGCCTATCAAACGAGGGGTAGTGTTTGCTGGGTAGGCCCACATCCACAATCAGTGTGTACACAGACGATGCCACAGAGAATACCCCTACCAGAGCCAAAGGAAAAATGGAAGCACGACACTCTTAAACTGATGTGGCCCGACGGCTTAATGTGAATCGTTAGTTATTTCTCGGATATCGCGACAGTTTGCAGAGACCGGAACTGTATCCCGAAGAACAGGACAGCTCTGACAACGTGTGACGTCAGAAAGAGAAGAGCGTTACTTGGCTGTAAGGGCACGGCGGTACGCGTTAGTACTGCACGGCGACTGGCATCTGACCTCGCAGCATCCACTGGAACAGTTGTATCGAGGCAAACAGTGTGCAGAAGGCTTCGGCAGAGTCGCCTTTACGGTCGGAGACCTGCTGTATGGGCACCCCTGACGCGTCTTCACAGAAGGGAACGTCTAAAGTGGAGTCGTCAACATCCCAACTGGACGGTCGAACAGTGGACCAATGTTCTATTCACAGATGAGTTCCGATCTGGAGAGTGATTATCGACGGATTCGCATCTGGAGGGAACGTGGAGCACGATTTCGGGATCCAAACATTGTGGAAACAGACCGATATCTGGGAGGATCCCTAATGATGTGGACAGGGATTATGTTGACCACTCGAGCACCTCTTCATGAAATTGTACGGGTGAATTGGCAAGGTTTAATTGCTGTCAGGTATCGTGAGGAGATATTGCGACATTATGTGCGGTTGTTGCGAGGTGCTGTGAGCCCAGACTATGTACTGATGGACGATAATGCTCGACCTCATAGAGCACGGGTGGTTGATGTTTTCTTGGAAACGGAAGATATTGCACGCATAACGTAGCCTGCTTGCTCTCCCGATTTCAGTCCCATGGAGCATGTCTGGGATGCACTAGGGAGACGGGTTGCATGACGTCAGCACCCACCAACCACTCTCCAAGACTAGCGAGCAGCTCTGCAGGAAGAATGGGCGTTATTGCCTCAACATGAGATTGATGACATCATTCACAGCATAACCCGCCATTGTGAGGCCTGTATTGCTGCCAGAGGCGGTCTCAACCCCATACTTAGCACATTAACCAGTTGTCGGAATGTGTGTGCAGATCAGTCAAGTTGGAATAAATGAATAACATTTCTGGCTACCTTTATGCATGTTGCTGTTGTTTACGTTCTGTAATCTTTATATTGTTTCTAACTTACTGTCACCTGTTTATACTGTTTTGTGGCAAAATAAACGCAACCTTGCAAAATTTTCGTTGTTGCTTTAATTCTGGACACCAGTATATTTTTATATACTTGAAAATGCAAGTGATAATTTTCTTGTATCAAATAGTGAGTGTGTGTGTGTGTGTTTTCTCACTGACTTATTCTGTCGATTCATATTTTCCACTTTTTTAACACCCTGTATATCTCAGGCATAGGCCGTTACCGTGGAACGTGTTAAGCCTCTTTTAGCACAACACACATGTGATTCAAGCCACGAAAATCTCCGGGCAAGTCATCACGGATGTTGATATTGGCTGTTTCTGAATGTTCTTAAAATCAAGACGCCCCGATCCACACTTCCTGATCAAAGCACCTTTTCACACTTCCCAGGCCTGCCATAAGTAGCTTGCGTTCAAGAAGTTTATGAAGTGGACACGCAAACAATTCAAATTCGAATTTGAAACTATATTTCAGAGAACGTTCCAGCAAACGGAAGGAAGGCACAAGTACAGTACAGTCAAGGTTCAGTTCAAAGAGATATTAAGAAAGGGCTGAAGAAATATTTATTCCAAAACAGAAAGAGAAGTACGGAACCTGGGCACTATAATAGGGAGGTGAGGAGGTTAAAGAGGTTGGTAAGATGAGAACATAACAGAGTTAAGAGACAGCAGGATAGTAGAGATTATTTAAAACAACTAAACAAGCACTTAATAATAGCTAAGAAGATGGCTAAAGATTGGTTTATGGAGAGTATTGTCAGTGCAGGGGGACAATCAACTGATGCATCTACAAATTTCTATGGCTATGTTAGAAACCTGAGGGGAAAGAAGGGTGTTGAGACGTTTGTAGATAAGGTTGGAGAACAATTTACTGAGGATTAGAAAAAGGCAGAGATTTTAAGTAATTTATTTAATGAGAGCATTAGGGACAATGGATCGGAAACGGGAGGGTCTAAATCGTAGAACGAGCTTACAACGCAACTACTAATTTTGTTTCCCGTTTTTTTCTGTATTTACGATTCGTCGATGTCCAGAGATCGCTAGAGCAGAGAGAGAGGAAGGGGGCAAGGAACGGGAAGGAAGTTGTCCATGGCCTTTTGAAGGAAACGTCTTAGCATTTGCCTGGAGTCAACCCACGTCCTCCCGATTGCCAAGTCCAAGAGTTGTTGAATATATGAGTTGCAGGAATCGTCGTTGAAGTGACTAACACATCGCTTGGACTGGCAGACGAGGTTCTGCTGAGGAGCTGCTGGTTCGACTTCCTGCCAGTGCCTCTCCTAATTAGCTCGCCTCGCGCCTCGAGTTATAATTGGTGTCGTTTGACGTAGGCACTCCGCGGCTATAAATTACCCGCGATTAATTTTAGAGCCGCATAAAAAGTATGAGGTCAGCGCAGCGCCGGCGATCAGAAACGGGCCCAGCGTCGCGGGGAATACCAGTCCATGACAATATCTGGGAGTTAATTTCCATATTAATGGTAACCCGGGACGCTGCAAAACGCGAACTGGCTCAGGACTGTAGAGGCTTAGTACATAAAATTAAGCGTATGTTACTTATAAGCAATTGTCATTATCCAGTAATCCGGCCCAACTACCCAGCAGTATAACTACATGTCAGATTACAGACAGAAATGTGTAAACTGGGCTGACTGATAAATGGGATACTTTTAGAATAACTGGAATATTTCAATAAAACTGCCAGCACTAAGTTTAAACGAATTCCAAAATGTGGTTATAAGGTTTTGAATGTACCGTAACAAATAGAAAATGTTCAATGAACTCAGTAAAGCACGTAAATAACTTAATAGCGTGCTAATACGAAAAGGACTGAAATATTTCTGCATTTAAATTTGAGAAGAAGTTAAGTCAATGACAAAGTTTTTTAGTAATGTACCAATGGAACGATGACTAGTTTAAAAATAACTTCCATATAGCAGTAAAACAACATTGTAATACTGCGGCACTTCAGTGATAGCTGAAATATTGCAGTAAAATTAGAAAAGTGTAAAACACCACTGCAATGCTTGATTCTCGCATACCTCTCATGCTACTACAAAGGAAGCGTGCATATAAACTCCAAATGCGCATCAATAACAGAAACATTAGCAAAACAAACTGAATCGGTTAAGATTTAAAACAACGAAAGAATACGATTCTAAGTAGTAGCCAGAGGGGAGGGTCCAAGCTCACCTCCTGGAAATGATAATTCTAACATTTAAGTTGTAAGTAGGAACAACAGAGTATAACAAAAATAAGAGACATTTGTTATTATATATAATATTAAAAAGTGTGAAACAGCAACTGTAACTATTATAATAGTAAGCAAGACCAAATTTAATATTATAGACTTAATTAGACAATAAGTCAAAGTGTAATGGAATTATACGTCAAATTCCTTGCATAAAATCTTGTATATTTCCTGATACTGTATAATTAATAACTTAGAAATTAATATCTAGGATTTAACTTAGTCACTAGATATTAGGCTGTCTAAATAAAGTGTAAATAAAAAAAAAGTCCACATTACCAGCCACGTTTCTTCATGATACGGTCACGTCTCACTCATAGGAAAATCTTTTTGCAAGTACCCTCAATTAGAGATACTTTAACAAATTTTTCTTAAGAACTATATTCATTCGCTTACGAGTTCAATGAGTTACTATTAATATTTTTTCATCAAGGGCAGTCTGATGGCTCAGTGGTTAAGGCGTCTGTCTGGAGACTGCAAGGTCTCCGGTTCGAAAGCCGGCCTCGGCTGGGCTTTTCAAATGCCCTTAAGCAGGTGTTCACTCGTGACACAGAAGGGTGCAAAGAAGGGCTGCTAGATTTGTTTCTAGAAATTATCGCAGAATGCAATCAGTGACGGATATGATAAAGGAGCTGGAATGGGATTCATTGCAAGACAGGAGGAGGATGAGGAGGGTCATGGGAGTGTACAGGACATATACTGGCGATGAGGCATGGAAAGATATTGCAGTAGGTATGAAAAGTAGTGCATGGAAGGGAAAAGATGACCATGATCATAAGCTGGCACTCGATTTCAGGCACAAGGGTGTGGGAATATTTTCTTTTTTAGGTAAGGGTGTCAGGGATTGGAATGAGTTACCAAGAGAAATGATGAATAATTTACCGAAAACTTTGAAAGAATTTAAAGATAAAATTTGTAGAGGGCAAATGTAGGTGGGTGTAGGATAGGGGGAAGATGGGTATGTAGGGAAATTGCCACCGGAGCCTGTGCTCCATTGCAATTAAATTAAATTAAAATTAAATTAACACAGCATCCTGTGTAATATGAAGTGCGCCAGAATGCTACCGCGGCTCGCATTACACGCTAAGCTGTACTTATAAATAGCGTAGCCGGATATTAGACTTTCAGTACCTACATCAGACTCAATAGAGAGGAAAAAGATGGTTCAGAGTTGGTGGTGTCATCGTACTGCCGGTTTGTTCCCTGATTTAGGTTTCTCGAAATCGGCAGTTCTATCATTACCGTGGCGCCACAATCTGATGATGAATTCTTGTAAAACTCGACGAAACAAGTCGAAAATAAAGAAATAAAACTTTTTTAATGTCTCGCTTGGTTAAAAATCAGTTATAATTCCTTGTTGTACTTCTGGTGACGTTTCTTCTGGTCCAGGTTGTATTTCAACCTAACAGCAACCACTAGGAAGAAAATAAAACACATATAGTGCTTTTCCACTGTGTAGATATAGTGGTTTTGGTGAAATTTTTTTTTCTGGTTCACCTCCTCACTTTTGAGATAGAATATCTCGAGAACCAAGCGAGATATCAAAACAAGTTAGTATTTATTTTCGATTTTCCTCGTCGAGTTACACACCACTTCACCATCAAATTTGGCTATGGCTAAATTCTTCTACTGATCCGCGTCGCATTTCAACTTGACCCTGTCAGTTTTTGAGATACATATTTCGAGAACCAAGTGAGATATCAAAATATTTTATTCTTTTTGTCTCGTCGAGTTACATAAGAATCCATCATCAAATTGTGGCGCCACGGTTATCGTAGAATCCCCTCGAAATCACTTTTGGGAGAAAATAGTATAATTACATCCCGTCCCTTATACCCAATGTCTTCCCGCCTTTAATGACCTTATCGTCGACAAGGCGAAAAGTACAAAGAAAAAAAGAATTTTAATATGTTAGAAATTGTGGTTAGAATATTCTCCGAATGTAGACAAAGCGTTCCTATGTTCATGTACTTGAATAGCAGCTTCTAATATAAAGTTATTGTGATTTCCAAGGATAATCGATTCATTATCTCTGCAATATTTTCTGATTCACAAGACCTTTAAGACTAGGCGCCAGTCCTCGCTGGACAAGGAATCAATTAGCTCTAATTGATCGCCTTCGATTCTATACCGGTACCCTTGTAAAAACTTTGATTCCAGCACGAGTGATAATAACGGGTTTAATTGCTATGAACCATATAACTTTATAGTCGCGATTGTACAAAATAAATTGTACTTACGTGAAACAGGGGATTCTGCGATACCGTGACATCGCAATTTGATGATGGATTCTTATGCAACTCTAAGAGACAAATTGAAAGTAAAGAATAACATTTCTATGATATCTCACTTAGCTCTCGAGATATTCTATCTCAACATTGACGTGGTTAGGTTGAAATGCAGCCTGGACCAGAAGAAGAATTTCGCCATAACCAAATTTGTTGATGAATTTGTATGTAACTCGACGAGACAAATCGAATACACACACACACACACACACACACATATATATATATACATATATATACATATATATATATATATATATATATATATTGATATCTAGCTTAGTTCTCGAGATATTGTATCTCAAAAGTATATCTACAGTATCTACAGTAAATGCACTGTATATGTTTTATTTTCTTCCTAGTGGTTGTTGTTAAGATAAAATACGGCCAGGACCAGAAGAAACGTCACAAAAGGAAGACAAGGAACTATACCTATAACTGATTTTTAACATAATATATCTCGAAAACCAAGCGAGATATTAAAATAAATATTCTTTATTTTCGATTTGTTTCGCCGAGTTCTACAATAATTTATTATCATATTGTGGCGCCACGGTAATAATAGATCTGCCGTGAAATAATATACTGCCAAATGGATGTTGCAAAGAAATAGTCACTTCTACCAACATTTAAATAACATAGCTTGCGATAACGCACATCTCTTCCTTTTACTCTAGGATTGTCATTGCTACTTGTTCTTATCAGTTTTTAGATTTACATCGCACCTCTATCCACATATTTAATGTCTCCGTTATTATAATATCTTCACTGCCACAACAACGCTTCAAAGAGTCTGTTATTATTTATTATTATTTATTTATTTATTTGCCCTTTGGTCTGAGACCATTTAGCCAGCATTATACATTAATGTTTGTTTGTTATTTTCTTCTTACAGAGTATTGGAGGCTTCAAATCTTCAGTTCTGTGTCTTGAAGGAAGCGAACTATTGCCTTGTAGATTTGGACATTTTTTGATTGAAGAATTGTGGTAACACTCGCAGGGAATTTGACTGAAAGCTGCTCGAGGCGCCTGTAGAAACGTTTCGTTGTGATTGAAACCGTGAACAGGAGAGAATGATGTGATTGAGGTCTGAAATTTCTTGGTCTAAGGTGCATATAGGTCTTTCTATTATATGAAGACGGCATAAGTGGTGAGGATAACAACCATGTCCTAACCTCATTCTGATAATGGTTGTTGCGTGTCTTCTTGCAATATTGTGCTCTGCGAACCAGGGTGTCTTCGGTATTGTAGGTTGTACTGCTGAGTAGTGTTTTCCTCTTAGTAGCTGCGTCCGGGACCAGTCTTCATTCCAACTGAGGTATGCCTTCCTAGAGACTAGTGGGATGAAATCCCTCCAAGGTAGCTGAATGCCTGCAAAGTGCCCTTCGTTGATGCTCTGTTTCGCTAGCTGGTCGACGATTTCATTGTGCATTATTCCTATATGACCTTTAATCCAGAGAAAATGTACTTGTATGCCAACTGAAGAAGCTTCTGAAGCTAATCTTATTATTTCATACAGGTATTGATGCATTTTGTTACTCCATACTGGGTTCTGTAATTTCTGGAGAGCGCTCTTAGCGTCAGTAGATCCTTGGAAAGTGCTTGTCTAGCCCGTACTTGATAGCTGCGCACATGGCTATAGTTTCCGCTGTGTAAATTGACGTCTCTGCAGGTAGTAATGTTTGTCCGTACTCGTTAGTATGTGGGCAATAATAAGCGTATCCTGCACCTTCCGTAGTTTTAGAGCCGTCGCTGTAAATATGGATGTAGTTGGGCCAAGTTTTGTTCAAGAAGTGTGAAATTGCTGTATTGATGTTGTTACTCCGGATGATATTTTCTGGTAGATAATATATTTGTAGTTTCAGGAACTGAAATTCGTATGGATACAGGAAGCCTGGAATAATGCGGCTTTTTAATACGAGTGGTTTAATCTTTTCATATTCCTTGTATCCTTTTGATAGTAGAGGCACTCTTTTCGCTGGTGGTGGTCCGTTCATTGTGAGTATTCTGTTCATTACTGACAGCTTCTTTAGTAAAGGATGTTCCTTTATAGCAAAGATGCGAATGAGGTATTTGTTTGTAAGAAGTTCCCGGCGTATATAAAGGGGCATTTCCGTTGCTTCTATCAGAAGAGCATTGGTAGGACTAGACCTCATTGCTCCTAGGCATAATCTTATGGCCCTATGTTGAGCCCTGTCCAGTTTTTCCAATACGTATTTTGGCGCGTTTCCGAACAGGGTGCTTCCATAATCTATTACTGGACGGATTAAGGATCGGTACAAGATTAGTAGAGTAGAAGGATCTGCTCCCCACCATGTTCCTGTGATGGATCGGAGTATGTTCAGCGCTTTTCCAACCTTCTGTAATATATAGTTTATATGGCGGCTCCATGTTAGTTTGCTGTCCAGATATAGGCCCAGAAGTTTAGCCGACGCTTCTATTGGGAAGGTATATGGTCCCAGCCGTATGGTGCGTTCTCCGAATGTGCAGCGCTTCCTTGTGAACACCACGACAGTTGATTTAGGTGCTGAGAGTGTAAGTCCACACTCAGATGTCCATACAGATAAAGTTATTGCAGCATCCGATAGCCATTGATAGGTTAAATACAAGGAGGGAGACATGGTATATATGCAGATGTCATCAGCGTACTGTAATACTTTTATAGGCGTGCTAAAGATATTTTCCAGATTGGCGGTATATATGGCATATAATAGCGGACTGAGGATTGATCCTTGGGGTAGGCCCTTCGATAGTGTTCTAGGTCCGAAAAAGGTATTATCTTGCTTTCGTATATATATGGTACGTTGACGAACAAGATTGTAGATATTTTTGGCAGTACTGCGCTGGGATGCCAATTTCTTTTAGCTTATTGAGCAGTACTGTTGGCACCACATTGTCATAGGCTCCTGAAATATCTAGGAATATGGCTGTTAAGTATCCCTTTTCAGTGAATACCTTCTCTATATCTGCAGTTAGAAGACTGAGGTTGTCTATCGTACTATGTGCCTTCCTGAATCCAAACTGAGTCCTGGGTAATAGATTATTGTGTTCCAGCCACCACTCTAATCGTTGTTTCACTAGTCGTTCAAATGTTTTGGCGATGCAAGAAGACAAAATTATCGGTCGGTAGGACTTGGCATCGTTAGGGTTTTTCCCCTGCTTTGGGATGGGTACGATGATGTGTGTAGTCCAATCTTCGGGAAAATTTCCTGTAATCCAAATTACGTTGAAAAGTTGAAGGAGAAGTTGTTTTGCGTTACTTGGCAAATTAGCGAGCATGCTGTAGTGAATTCCGTCGATCCCTGGAGCTGTGTTTGAGGCTTTTTTGAGGGCTCTTTCTAGCTCGTTTTGTCTGAAGGGCCGCATGAGATACGTCTGATTCCCACCTGTAGAAATCGATTGTAACGGCTCAGGTGGAGAAGCTACCGATGGCGTGGCCACAATGTCGGCGAATTCTTCAGTCCAACAATGGACAGAGCGAGTGGGTACACACTTCTTTTGAATTTATTTATGGTTGACCATATCTTTGAGAGCGGCGTGCCTTTGGAAAGTTTGCTGCAAAAGGCTTTCCAGCTTTGTTTCTTCTGGTGTTTCAGTGTCCTCTTCGTTTCTGCGTCTACTTTTTGTAGTCTAGAAAATTTTCCCAGGTTGGAAACTGTTTATAGTACTTCAGCGCTAGTTTTCTTTTTGCGATCATCCTTCCACATTCTGGGCTCCACCATGGTACTGTTATTCCTCGCGGATGAGTTATAGTCTTCTTTTGTGGTATAGATTGGCTAGCTGCATAGTTGATTTTATTTATGAAAGCGTTATACTTTTCAGCTATAGGGAGCGTATTTGGAATACCATAGGTAGTCCTTTCCATAATTCGTCTATAATTATTCCAGTTTGCTTGATTTAATTTCCATTTGGAATAAGGTTGTATGGAGGGAGATTGATTGGATTTATGGTCGTGATTTCAATTGGGAAATGGTTGGATCCCATTGTGGAAGGGAGGACCCGCCAACGGAACTCCGAGGAAAGCGATGCTGAGCACAGGGAAATATCTATGGCGGATTTCCGTTGTTCTGGCAGGGGAAGTATTGTTGCAGATCCGTCGTTTAAGATAAATAGTTCATATTCTTCTATTAATTCCAAGAGTGTGCTTCCGTAAACGTCTGATATTTCACACCCCCATGTCGTATTGTGTGCATTAAAGTCGCCACAGATTAGTAACGGTTGCTCCAACTGTTGCATGAAATAGCGCCATTCCTGCTCTGTGATGACATTCCTGGGTGGGCAGTACAGGGATACTATGGTGACTTCCTGTCGGCTTATCAGCGCTCTAACGGCGATTGCTTGAAAAGATTTATATTGGCGTGATCTATATCGATCGCTGTATGTGGAATTATGGTTTTAATTACAATTGCAACTCCTCCCCAGCCATCTTCACGATCATTGCGATACACGGTGTATGTTGGAAATGAAATGTTCCTTCCTGTCTTCAGCCATGTTTCTGATAGGGTAGCGATGGATATGTTCATCGTACTTAATGCTCTCTGAAATGACTCTCGGTTGGCAGCGAGAGAACGCGAGTTCCATTGTAAAATTGTATGCGCCATAGCACTCGGTTAAGGTGGTTAGTTGTTATGGGTTCTTTACTTGTTCCCTACTAAGCTGGTAAGAAGACGGCGGAGCGGATCGAGATGGAGAGTATCAGATGGAGATGATTGGAATTCATGTATCATCTGCAAAATCATTTGCAATATTTGCTCTATGAGCACTGCGTTTTCTGCTGAAGGAGCCTTCTCCTTGTCCTGGAGTTGCGGATGATAAGGATTCTGTATGATGGGTGATATAGGTAAATGCTGTGGTATATACATTCTCTGATGGACAGGAGGATAATGGGGCGTTTTTGAGTTTGGAGCTGCTGGCCTTTGTTTGTTGTGGCCCGTGGCAGTGGGAGTGTGAAGCAGTTGATTTATAGTGGATGCTTTTGATTGGTGACGTATCTCTTGTTCTTGAAAGATGGGGATAATAGGGTTGTTTGGTGAGGCTGAACTCGGAAGCGACGATGTAGGCGGTGGGAGCGGGGGAATTGGTTTTCATCATGATAGGACGGCGCGACGTAGGCTGCTTTTGAATACATCTGTCTGTGGGCGGATGTCCAACTCGTCATTGGTGAAGCTTTGTTGTAAACCACGGCCTCGCGTGCTTTTTGTTGTTGTATGTATACTGGGCATAGTCTATCATTGGATAGATGTGGGCCTTGACAGTGAACACATCGCGAATCAGCTGTGCTAGTGCATGACTCCATCGAATGAGGGCCTCCACATTTATTACAACGAGTGGCACTGCGGCACTGTGTCATGCGATGGCCAAAACGTAAGCAATTGGCACAGATTAGTATTTGTGGAACATGAGGCTCTACTGAACACCGTGTTCCGAAAATTGCTATATGATCTGGTAAAGATTGAGATCTGAAGGTAATCATGCATACTGGTATTGGAATCCTTCTCTCGTTGTTTTGGTAAGTGCTCCTCTTAGTGAACCGTTTCACGGATATCACTGGATAAGGGCTTTCTATAGCTTCTTGGATTTCTTCTTCTGAAAGGGTGACGTCTACATCCCTAACAATCCCTTGTTTATTTATTAAAAAATTTGGTATATATGCTTCAAGATTCCTGTCTTTGAACACTGTGGACTGTACTAACATGTTGGCTGAAGCTGCAGACTTAGTTTCGATTTTTAATCTGTTTCTGCCTGCTGTTATAATATTAATGATGTCTCGTTTATATGCAGGATTGCGTGTGTAGAGAATTTTGCCTATTGACATGGGATGTAGTCTTCCGATATTTTTATCTACACTTTCTACGAAAATGTAGTATGGACCGCTATCTGTAGGGCTGTATCTGTTGTTTTTGCTTCTGTAAGTTAGCGCTATCGAATCAGAGGACTTGAGGTTGGGATTATGTTGGTCTAATACTGCGGAGTCGGCACTGACAACATTAATCTCTGATTCAAAGATATGATATCTGCTTAAACTGAATTCTGTCTCAGAAGAATTTTTCACATTCAGTTTAATTAATTAAATTGCAACGGAGCGCACGCTCCGGTGGCAATTACCCTTCACATCAGTCTTCCCCCTTTTCTGCTCCCACCTACATTTACCCTCTACAAATTTTTAGTTTAAATTCTCTCATCGGTTTTGGTAAATTATTCATCATTTCTCTTGGTAACTTATTCAAACCTATGGCATCCTTACCTTAAAAAAAGAATCTTCCCACACCCTTGTGCCTGAAATCGAGTTCCAGCTTGTGGTCATGGTCATCTTTCCCTTCCGTGCATTACTTTTCATTCTTACACCAATATCTTTCCATGCTTCATCGCCAATATACGCCTTGTACACTCCCATGGCCCTCTTCACCCTCCTCCTGTCTTCCAATGAATCCCAATTCCAGCTCTTTTATCATATCTGTTATTGATTGCGTTCTGCGATAATTTCCAGAAACAAATCTAGTCGTTTCCTTATTACCTCCAGCACATGTACAATTCCAACGTACTAACTTTTAATTTAAGCTCTTTCATTGTTTGCGGTAAATTGCTCCCCAAATCCTACGGAATTTATTACAGTTCAAAAGCAAATTTTTCTATCCCTCATGCTTGAACCAGTTCATTGTAATAGCCATCTTTTATCTGCCCTAATTCTCGGTACAGTTACGACAGCAAACCTTAGCAGCTAACAGTGTGATGAACATAAGTGGGAGTTATACGGGAAGTTTTATAAATTTTCTTTTGCTTCACTTTAAGCTGCTAAGCTGCTAATAAAATTTCCAGTAACCAGAGAACATAACGGGGATTATGTTGCTATTTATTTGCCGCCTGCAGTCTCGCCTCTCAAGCAGCTAAAGAAAGTGTTCTCAACGCGTCGAAATAATAAGAGGTGGCGACCGTGAAGGACAAGCAATCAAGGAAACTAATCAGAGACATAACGCAAGTCGTAGGCTTCAGGAAATCCGGAGGAACGAATTTCCGATGGGGAGAGGGAGGAAACACTGCGAGTACATCCAGGAGTCATGTCCTCTGAGAAGGTAGTCACTCGACAGACGCCGTGAAGCGACCTTGAGTGACCTTGGTGTCGTGACAGACATGAGCGTGTGAGGGTGCAGTGTTGCCGCGTGATGGGTGCCAGCTGCTCATCAGACAGCTGGCGGGTCGCTAATTGTCTGCAGAGGACAATAGCTCCCGGACAGCGGCTGCCCGCATCAGAGCTGCAACCTGACTGAGGGTGAGAGAGCGACCAGGAAACAGCCTGCCCTCTGCTAGCTATAAGGTTAACAACATTTTAATGCTGATTAACGGAGGACCATCGAATCCTTAATTTATTTTATTATGTTCAGATGTCTTTTTTTTTTTTTTTTTTTTTGCTGTTGTCAGTAGGGTTTGGATCTTTACTACAAGTCATATTTTTTCCTGCCTTCTTTTTAACCTGGAATGCTTAATTAAACACTAATTAAATATTTCTGATTGTATATAAATGTATATTATATAGCATATAAATGCATATTCAGACTATTTTCCTAGATTTGGTCAAATCTTTCTAAAATATTTATGGTCACATTTGAGGAAAAATCTGGTAGTTTTTTAATAGTAACAGGAATTCACTAGATATAGATCAGAAAAAAATAGTATAATTATTCACAGAACTGTACTTGTGCTATACAGGTGGGGAAAGAAACTGATTTTCACTGTGGTCAGGATTCAGCAGTCAAGATACAAAGCTATACATTATTGTCACTCTCTAAAGGTAATGTTCCGCCCGAATCTCGACAATGCACCACAAGCATGTCTGTGTCGAACCGCGTCAATCAATATCTCAATGGAATCGTTAAATCTACAGTTGATCAGTGAGTAGACCTACCGCCATGCCGAAAATAAAATTTTCTGAACGTGGGACGTTACGTAAGGGAATTTAGATAGGATTATTTTAATACAGATGAAAGAGATCTATTCTGTAAATTATCTGAAATAAAAGTGACTTCAAAAAACAATTTAAAATTTAATTTCCAAATGTTGCAGTGAGTGCATGGAAATAAATTATGGTGTCTACACGAAAGCGACACTACTAGATATAATAAATGATGTATAATTGAGCATGTTTAGTAAATTTAAATGTTTGGTCATGTTTTGTCATTTCTAGGTCATATTTACCCTTTTTGAGGACATATTTGCCTGCATATTTCTCTATTTTTTTGGCCATAAAGATCCGAACCCTAGCCTCAGTCTCTCGACTGGTTTGATGCAATCTTCCATTCCTTCCTATCTTGCGCTAACTCTTCATCTCAATACACCATTTACAGCATACATCTTCAATTATCTGCTTTATACATTCTAATCTTTGTCAACCTCCACAGTTCTTTCTTCCCACTGTTCGTCCCCTAACAAACTAGCAAATACCACATGTCTTAAAATTTGACCCGCCATCCTGTCCCGTCTTTATGTTAGACTCTTCCACAAACTTCTTTCCTCGCTCATCATTTCCAAAACTCGTTATTTTCGTATTTTATCTGTCCACTTGATTTCCAGCATCCTTATATAGGACACATTTTGAATATTACAATTTTAATTTTTTCTGTTGTTCCTGAATTCCATGCTTCACCATCCGCATAAAGAATTTTAAAAACTTCTTTTTGAGTCTAAGATAAGTATTTGAAAACAAAAATCTCTTTTTCAAAAACTGCAATTCTGCTTTTAAAATCATTCCTCCTTTGGCCATCAGTTGTAATTTTACTTCCTAAGAAGCAGATTTAATGTACACCGAGCGGGGCGGTGTAACGGTTAGCGTTCTCGCCTCGCATTTGGGAGGACGGCGGTTCGAATCCCCGTCCGGGCATCCAGATTTGGGTTTTCCATGGTTTCCCCAAATCACTCCAGGCAAATGCCGGGATGCTTCCTTCAAAAGGCCATGGCCGAATTCCTTCCCATTCCTTGCCCCCATCCTTGCCCCCCATCCTTTCCCGTCTCTAAAGACCTCGATGTTAAAAAGAGACGTAAAGCAGTTACAAAAAAAGAAAAAAATTAATTTACTTCTTCTATCGCTTCCAATTCTATTTTTGTATTTAATTAATTAGTACTATACAATACATTCATTTTCCATTGATCCCAATATAAGAGACTGGCTCTGTGGGATGTGGAAAGTTGTCAATTTACAGTTAAACAGTTGCATAACAAAATAATATATACACCACTAGATGTACAGTCATACATGGTACATTAAACACTTCCATTATAAAATAATACATACACCAGAAGATGTACAGTCATAGCATATATGGTACATTTAAAAAAAAATCCATAACAAAATAATACATACACCACAAGATGTACGGTCATAAAATAAATGGTACCATAAACAATTACGTAACAAACTAAATACATACACCAGGAGATGTACAGTCATAGCATACATGGTAAATTAATTATGTGAACTATATTTACACAAGATACTGGCAGTTATTTTTTAGATACCTTAGAAATAAATTCTTCGACAGAGTAGAAGGAGTTGTCAATTAAAAATTCTTTCAATTTTTTCCTGAATTTATTCTTATCATCTACTAGACATTTAATATGTGTTGGGAGCATATTGAAGATATGTATCCCTGAATATCGGACCCCTTTTTGAACAAATGACAATGAGTTGTAAGTCTTGTGAAGATCATTTTTACTTCTATTGCCATAACTGTGTATTTTACTTTTTGTTTCGAACAAAGTATAATTTGTGACTACAAAGGACATTAATGTGTATATATACTCAGATGCTAATGTTAAAATCCCTAACTTCTTGAACAGCTCTCTACATGAAGTTCTATTGCTAACCCCACACATAATTCTTATTACACGCTTTTGGGCTCTGAACACTTTGTCTCTATGGGTAGAATTGCTATCATTTCTACTGCATTTCATCACGTTTGTCTTGCTTTGGTTTATATTTAGTCCAACATCTACCATCAGTATTTAATCCATGATATTCAGTAACTTTACAATATCCTCAGTCTGTTCCGCTAACATGACAATGTCATCAGTGTATCATAGCATACTGATTGTTTTTTTCCTTGAACATCTAGGCCACATTCAAATATTTTTTTTTTTATTATTTTTTTTTACTTGTTTCTTCTACATACAAGTTGAATATTAACGGGGATAGACTACACCCTTTTAAACCTATGCATGTCTCTCATGATTCTCTAATTTTATTATAGCTACTTGATTGTTATACAGATTTTAAAGTATTCTTGTGTCTCGATATTTTGCACCTAACTTTTAATGAGGTTACTACTATAGAAATCGAAAGGTGTGGGGAACAGATTTCAACTCCGAATAATTGCTCGCATAATTTTAATTTAATTCTGATAGAACATTACTTTGGAAACAAAAGTCCCTCTTGTATACTGTTTATGCAATCATTTTCCATCTTTCCAATTGTTCTGGAAGACCTTTCGCTTCTAGGATAATAATTTTCTTGGCACTATTTGGAAATCCTTCTGTTAGTCAACGAACTTTGTGTGCCTTTGCAAATAGAATACCGAGCGTGGTGGGTGAGCGGTAACGCTCTGGCCTCGCATTCGGGAGGGTAGGGGTCGAATCCCCGTCTGATTTCGGTTGTCCATAGTGTACCGAAATCACTCCAAGTGAATGTCGGGATGGTTCCGTCAATAACGCCATGGCCGAATTCCCTCCCGTTCCTTGCCCAAGTCCTTTCCCGCCTCTAATGTCTTGGACTTCGACGAGGTCTAAAGCCAAAAGCGAAAGGAAAGCAAATAGAATTCTAGCATTTCTTGATTTGTTCAACTTTAAAATCTTGTGTAGGTCCGATATTAGTATCATTGTAAGAATACTTCTTTTAGTATAAATATATCTGAGGCAGTTTGCGGTGTTACTTAATATTGCATTCTCTTATAATGTTACATTGTATCCAACACGCATTGAAGATACGGAGAAGACTCAGTTTTAAGAACATAGCTTCATATTTCACGAATTCAGAGCTCCCAACTATCCATTCTTGTATTAACATATTGGTAAGTAATTATTTATTTGAAATATAGTCTTCGCGGGTTTTCCGCCGTATATCTTCAACAATATACGGCGGAAAACCCGCGAAGACTATATTTCATCGATACGCCGTGAAAGCCTTCGTTCTCACAATTATTTATTTATGTAATGGATTTTGGCCTTGTCGGCCATACAGCCAAGTTCATTACATTTTATAACAATTTACATTTCATTTTCTTTACATGTTCTTTTCTACATTAATTTTACATTATTGGTTATATGTCGACATGGAATCGGTTACATTATTAATATCTCTTATCTGTGCAGTAGAGGGTTTAATATACAATTAGTGGGGTTTTTGGACACTGTAACTGAATTCTATGTTGCTCAATGTGAAACTATTGTACCCTAATCATTCACAATGGCTGCGCATTCTAATATTATGTGTATGAGCACATTTCTGTTCTGGTGGTTTACCATTGTAAATGTGCTGTCTTTGTTCCCATCGTTTCCTGTTGGGATCTCTAATTGGCTAAGATTTATATTTGAAGTTTTGGGTCCTTGAGAAAGGACATTATAATTTTGAATATTTCGTGTTTGTTGGACGAGAATAGGATGGATAATTTGGTTGGAAGAGAAATGTTGCACTTTGTGAAATCTTTTAGCATTCTGTCCTGAATGTCGGCGTGTTTCTTGCATGAAAATAGGAGGTGATCTATGTCCCCTACTGCTTGATCACCGCAGTATACAATGAACACATTCATCTCTTATTTTAGAGAAACATAACTTTAATGGCTTCATAGTTAAAGAGCCATTCATTACGACTGGATTGCCTGGCAAAATTTTCCCCGAGTACCCATACTTAAAGGTATTTTGGTCGATTTTTCTTAAAAACTGGATTAATTTTTTATGCGTTAAATGACTCACTAATTAATTTTTTACATAAATCATAAACTAAATATTTCCTCTACACGATTGAACATGGTTGTCCTGCTTAAAAGCTGCCGCTGAGGTGCGACTGTTTTGAGTTGTTGCTATATTGGCAACCCGACACAAGGACTATTGACGCATGGCTCATTCGCACCTCGGATCATTTACATGCTGGCAACCGCTAGTTGCGGCACCTGTTGCACGAAGCAACTACGTTGAATGGTGCACAGCAGAGTTTCTCAAAGTGGGGCACGCGAAGCGTTATGGGCTCACCATTTGATCGTAGGCGGTTCGCGACATTTACGTTATGGCGGCTGACTGGCTGTCTCGAGCTTGCAACACGCACGATGGTCAATTGAGATTGAAAATTAGCCAAATTTATGATAAAATCGACTCTACTTTCTACACGAAACAAGACCACCCATCACATTAATTAATTAACTTACTGCCCTTTGTGACCTTATTAGGGTTTTCAAATAAAAATCCTTATTTTTTAAATATATATACAAAGCCAATTTTTTTAAGGGGTTTCGCCACTGTCTGGAAAATTTAATCGGGGGTACGTGGAGCTAACTATACGTTTGAGATACCCTGGTGTAGAGGAAACTTTTAGCTTCAATGTTATGGAAAAAGTTAAATTTTCATTTTAATGTCTAAATAAATGTTATTTTTTAGGAAAATTGGCTAAAATAGCTCTAATTAAAGGTACTTGGCGGCAAGGGTTTGCTGGGTGACGCGGTAGCAATATGTAGCTCTCTTTCATTAAAATCATAATTTGCTAAAATAGCAGATGAACGTATACACTACGTGCCGTATGTTATTTGCACCGCATTGTCCAGTCGGTCTCTGTTCTGAGTTCGCGTGACCTCACCCCGTCTGCAGGGTTTAATTGGCGGGGGGTGTGGAGAGGTTCGGAGCAGCTGCGCAGCGCAGACCTGCAATTAACTCGACCACCCTGGCCGTGTCACAGCATCACACACCACTCACAACTGGACCATCTACCTCGACTACAATCTCTGCATTCGATATCAGCACAACCGAACACAGAAAGCAATACACTCCGCACGTGTTTCACTCCATTTGAACAGCAGTTTCAGCCGATTACAAGTATTTCTATTTCACATCTACTTGTGATGGCAGCTGAACAACTAAAGAAGGTAAGCAGATTCAAGTGTATTAGAGAAATGTGAAAGAAATGAGGGCGACATAAGTGAAAGAGGAAGACAAACAGAGGCGTTTCTAAGGAGCATTAGAGACCTGATATGGAATAAAGATATGCCACAGAGAAGCAAGAGAGTAATTTATCACACATACTACGTCCCTATCTTGACTTATGCTGCTGAAACATTGACAATGAAGAAGTGGGACATCAGCATGATACATGCAAGCGAAATTAAGTTTTTAAGAGGTAGAATGGAAGTTACTCAAATGAACAGGATAAGGAATGAAGTGATTAGATGCACCATAAAAGAGGAACCCCTACAGGAAACGGTAGAAAGGACTAGACTGAGATGGCATGGACATGTAAAGAGAATGGAGGTCCAGAGAATCCCAAGAATAATCCACGAAATTAAGGTGCAATGGTAAACGACCCAGAGGAAGACCAAGAGATGGATGGCTGAAAGGAGTGGAGGAGGGTGTACGGAAGAGAGGAGAGGACTGGAACAAGGTGGTGACAGAGAGGTGGTGGAAAGAAAGAAGGAAATGGAGAGGCTTGTGCATGAAGCAGACCCGGCCATTGGTTGGAAACTGTTGAGGATGGTGATGATCTACTCTTGTCCCATCTTCAGCATGCATTTGTCTGGATTTTTCTAGTTCCGAAAATAAATTTTAATTGAACTTCGATGGAGCTCATGCTCTAGTGGCAACTTCCCAACAGGTCTAATTTCCCATGATTTTTCTCCTTTTTTTCTCCTTTTGTTTCAGCTATCTATGGACTACGATTATACCATTTCCTCTCCTGAGTTTCCTTCCTCCGTGTCCAGTACTCTTTCATTCTCTGGATCACTCTTGGTTTTTCTTCCTCTGAAAATTCCCTCCTTTCCCTGATTGGTTTTTCTTCAGTCAGGTCCTTTACCTCCGCAATTTTTCCTCTGAATAATTCCCTGTCTTGGATATTTTCCATGCTGATTCCACATCTTTTCATATCCTTCACCCATGGAACGGACATTGGTTATTTTCGTGTCTCTTGAGTAATTTGACACAATCTTCCATCTTTTCCTACCTTGAGCCAAATTTTTCACCTCAATACTTGCATTATAAACTATTCTATTATAATCTTTGTCTTACTCTACAGTTCTTTCCTTCAATTGTTCCTCCGCAAACAAATTAACCAATCCCATGTGTTCATTAATGTGATATTATTTTTTATATCTGTAAGATCCTGTCACAAACTTCTTTCTTTTCCCATCATTTTCATTTCATTCATTATCCATCGTCTTAATTTTCAGCATCCTTCAACAGCCCTGCATTGCAAATCATTCAATTTTTCTTCTTTCTGGCATTCCTCAAGTCCATGCAACACTACCGTGCTGTGTTTATTTTTAAAAAGATGGTTCTGAGTGCAAGATCAGTATTTGATATTATTTTTTCCCCAAGGACGTTCGTTTTATAGTATTAGTCTGCTTTTAACATAATTGTTTCTTCGGCCATCAGTTGTTACTTCCCAGATAACAGAATTCATTTATTTTTACTACACCTGATCCTTTTTTTTCTTCCTACTTTTCTACATCTACATCTACATCTACATATATACTCTGCAATTCACAAAATTGTGGGTGGCAGAGGGTGCTCAGCACCAAAGCTAATCTCTTTGCTGTGCATTCCAATCCCTAATGGTACGAGGGAAAAAAGAATTCATATAAGAATCAGTCCGGCACCTTATTTCTCTAATTTTATCTTTCCTGTCCTTCCGACTCAAATAGGTTGGTGGAAGAAGTATTTCACTACACTCATGAGTGAAAGTTGGAGTACGCATGTTTTCCAATAAGTTTAAACGAAACGTGTGTCGTCTATCTACCAGAGACTCCCAACCTAATCTACTAATCAGTTCTGTGACGCTTTCATAAGGACTGTAGCAAGCGGTCACGAATCGAGCGGCTCTTCTCTGTACTTTCTCTATACTTTCGATCAATCCCTTACGAAACGGGTCCCAAATGGCACAACAATAATCCAAATGTGGACGCACAAGAGATTTGTACGCTATCTCCTTTGTTTGTTCATTACAATTTTTCAAGATTCTACCTATGAATCGCAGCCTAGAATTTGCTCTACCTACTAAAGAATTAATGTGTATGTCCCATTTCATGTTCCTTTGTACTGTTACTCCCAAATATTTAATAGAATCGACCATATCAATAACTGTATTGTTTAACTCGTATTTCTGAACAATCGGATTCTTTTTGTTAGTTATGCTCATTGTCTTGCACTTTTTACAGTTTAGAGTAAGTTGCCACTCAGCGCACCAAGCCAAAATAACATCCAGATCGCGCTGAATTTCTAAGCAATCGGCCAAAGTTCTTACTTCCCTATAAATAACCGCATCATCAGCAAACAATCTAAAAAGGCTTTTCACTTTGTCTCCGAGATCGTTTATAAAAATTAAGAAAAGAAGTGGTCCTATTACACTTCCTTGAGGTACACCCGATGTAACATCTAGATTAGAAGAACTTTCTCCTTCAACGACAACATACTGCGACCGACCAGTTAGAAAATCCTTTATCCATTCACAAAGCTGATCCGATATACCGTACGCTCGAAGCTTCGCTAAAAGGCGGTTGTGTGGCACAGAGTCAAAGGCTTTCTGGAAATCTAAAAAAATTGCATCTACTTGTGAACCTGTATCGATAACTTTCATTACGTCGTGTGTAAATAGGGCCAGCTGTGTTTCACATGATCTTTTCTTCCGAAATCCATGTTGATTTGTTGTAAGCAAATTATTATAATCTAGAAAATTCATAATGTTCGAGCATATAATATGCTCCATAACTCTACTACAAACAGATGTTATAGATATGGGACGATAGTTCCCAGGATCACTTCGATCACCTTTTTTGAAAATCGGAGTTACTTGCGCGATTTTCCAGTCTGAAGGTACTTTTCGCTCTTCTAATGATTTACTGAATATATCAGACAGAAATGGCCCGATTTCTGCAGCATACTCTGAAAATACTCTTACTGGAATTCCATCCGGGCCCGGTGCTTTCCCCCACTTCAGGAGCTCTAATTGCTTAACGATACCTGCAGTATCTATTCGTAATGATTCCATCACCGACTCGCCACGGCGTGGGAAAACGGGAATACTATCCTTATGTTCATTTGTAAATGAATTTTTGAATACAGTATTTAGTACGTTAGCTTTATCGCGGCTTTCATTAACCTCGGAACCTTCACGAATTAGTGCTGGAATATTGCTGTTGGTACAATTAACTTTTCGTACATACGACCAAAATTTCTTTGGGTTTTCTGTGAGACTCTTAGAGAGAGAGTTGGAGTGAAAATCGTTAAAGGCCTCGCGCATTACATTCTTAATACGTCCTCTTAAATCAGCTAAGGTTTCTAAATCGCTGCGACACCCCTTCCTTCTTGAGCGTGCGTGTATTTTCCTTTGTTTTTTGAGTAATCTTTTGACTTCGCATGTGTACCACGGTGGATCATCCTCTCCCTTTATTGTCCGCTTTGGTATATGTATTTCCATGCCTTCCCTGACTATATGTATAAAACGATGCCACATCTCTTCAACGGTGTCCTTTGTTGACTTGAAGTTATGGTATTTATTCCTCAGGTAGGTTCTAAAACACTCCTTTGAGGCCTTACTGAATCTGTATACAATCCGCCCTTTTTTCCTTTTTCGCTCGGTCATTAATTTGATAGTCGCAATTACCGCTTTGTGATCGCTTATTCCTGTGGTCGTTGAAATGTCGGTGAATAATTCTGGCCTGTTGGTAACCAGCAAGTCTAAAATGTTTTCGCTACCGTTATGACACCGCGTAGGTTCATTAACTAGCTGCTCGAGATGATTATCTGACAACAAATCGAGAATTACTTCAGAAGCTGCCTTATCCCTGCTACCTGTGATGTGAACGTAATTACGCCAGTCAATATAAGGCAGATTGAAGTCGCCTCCTAGAATCATAGCATGATCTTTAAAACGGCTAGCTATACTATTTACATTATTTCTTAACTCCTCGACGATAGCTATATCCGAATCAGGTGGACGGTAGAAGGCACCTATGATGAGTTTTGACCCAGCAACGTTGAGTTTAATCCATATGATTTCACAGTTCGTATCGACGTCTATTTCATTACATGGGAGAAATTTACTCACAGCTATAAATACCCCACCTCCATGAGAATGTAATCTGTCTTTACGAAAAACGTTCATGCTATCTTTAAAAGTTTCGGCGGAACTTATTTCCGGTTTCAACCAACTTTCTGTACCGATAACGATATCCGCTTCTGTACTACAAATAACGCTTTCAAGTTCCGGTTGTTTGTTACAAACGCTTCTACAGTTAATTACGAGAACTTTTAACTGACGAGATTCTTTTACGTTGCTCCTACATTCCGGTGTTGTATCTGATTGGGTTGCCCGTAACTGAATTTCGTGTTTCGGGTCTTCCTCCCTCAGCCTAAAAAACCACCCAGTGCATTCCACACGGCCCCTGCCACCCGTGTAGCCGATTCACGTGTGTAGTGCACACCTGACCTATTAAGGGGAACCCTACAAGACTCGACCCTATGGCGAAGATCGAGAAATCTGCAGCCAATGTCATCACAGAAACGTCGTAGTCTCTGGTTCAGCCCCTCAATACGGCTCTGAACCAGAGGTCCACAATCAACTCTGTCTACGATGCTACAGATGGTTAGCTCTGCCGATATCTTGCGGTCACTGGCCACAGAGTTCACCCTTTCAGCCAGCCGCCGGAAGGAAGAGAGGATAACCTCCGACCCAAGGCGACAGGCATCATTGGTGCCGACATGAGCCACAATCTGTAGTTGGCTACACCCCGTCCCCTCTATGGCATCCGGGATGGCCTGTTCCACATCTCGGATCAGGCCACCCGGAATACACACTGAATGGACGTTGGATTTCTTCCCCGAGGAATCCGCCATTTCCCTAAGGGGCTCTAATAACCGCCTAACATTAGAGCTCCCAACTACCAGAATGCCCTTCTGCGTTTGCTCAGACCTGGCGGGCTGGGGGGCCGTCAACTCGCAGGATGACAATTGTGGGACTGAGTCAGCCTCCGACAATACATCAAACCGGTTGGACAGACGAACAAGTTTAGCGTCTTGGCCTTTAAGCCTGTTCGACTGCCCCCGTGTGCGGCTTCGAAGTCTAGAAGCCATACGCCAGTCACCAACAGGCGACTGCGGCACAGCATCCAACACTTCAGCCTGGGTTGCAGGTACGACAGTCGATATGGGAGAATCTGTGATAGGCTTGGCTATATCAGTTTCCCCAACATCACATCTGCTGCAGCCTTTTACGGCAGCTTCCAGCTGCGTAACTTTCGCTAACACAGCTGCAAGCTGAGCGCGCAGATCAGCCACCTCAGCTCGCGTCTGCACACAGCAATCACAGTCCCTAGACATACTGCTTTTGAAAAACGCAAAAAGAAAGGAAACAAAAAAAGTACAGAAAAAGGGAACAGAAACTCGAAATAACCTGTACTTCCTACAAAATATATACACTCGGAGATTGCACTAATCAAATCCCCACACCACTACAGATAAAATATAACAATAAAATACGCTACTGCACTCGGCAACTGTTCAAACGCTACTAACTAGTACTGTCTACAAAATGTAAACACTCAGAGATTACACTATTCAAATACCCACACCACTACAGATAAAATACAACAACAAAATACGCTACTGCACTCGCTGACTGTTCAAACGCTACTAACGACCACTGTTTACAAAATGTAAACACTCAGAGATTACACTATTCAAATACCCACACCACTACAGATATAAAAACAACAACAAAATACGCTACTGCACTCGCTGACTGTTCAAACGCTA
Source organism: Vandiemenella viatica (assembly GCA_031002005.1). Lineage (NCBI taxonomy): Eukaryota > Metazoa > Arthropoda > Insecta > Orthoptera > Morabidae > Vandiemenella > Vandiemenella viatica. Next base: position 17,034,779 of record CM061920.1, on the reverse strand, counting down.
CTAACGACCACTGTTTACAAAATGTAAACACTCAGAGATTACACTATTCAAATACCCACACCACTACAGATAAAATACAACAACAAAATACGCTACTGCACTCGCTGACTGTTCAAACGCTACTAACGACCACTGTTTACAAAATGTAAACACTCAGAGATTACACTATTCAAATACCCACACCACTACAGATATAAAAACAACAACAAAATACGCTACTGCACTCGCTGACTGTTCAAACGCTACTAACGACCACTGTTTACAAAATGTAAACACTCAGAGATTACACTATTCAAATACCCACACCACTACAGATAAAATACAACAACAAAATACGCTACTGCACTCGCTGACTGTTCAAACGCTATTGTAATTGCTATCATTTCTGCTATATGTCATGGCTTTTGTATTTCTTTGACTTACATTTAGTCTGAATACTTCTCATAGTACTTTATGAGGAACATTGTAGAGTATATGAATGTTATAAAACGTGTATGTGTGGAGCGCAGTACTTTAAGACAGTTTAGGAATACCAGAAAGAAGCAAAATTGAAGCATTTGAATTGTGTTACTGTAGAAAGATGCTGAAAATTAAGTGGACAGGTAAAGTATGAAATGGACTTGTTTTAGAAACGATGGATGAGGAGAGAAGTTTGTAGAAGAGTCTTATAGAAAGAAGAGACATGCAGGATTCGTTAATTCCATAGTCGAGGGAACAGTCGAAAGTAAGAACTGCAGCGGAAGACAGAGATTAGACTAAATCAAGCAGATATTCGAAAACTTACGTTGTAAACACTGTGCCGAGTTGAATATTTCAATACGAGATAGGAAGAGATGCACCATTGCTCAAACCAGATGACTGATGACTGAAAAAAAAAGAAACCTGTCGGCTGTCATTTGGGGACTGCTGAGAGAAATAGGGGCGTAGCTACTATGGGGCTAGGCGGTGCAGTGCACAGGGCCCCCCCGCGTTGGGGGGCCCTCAAGCATACCTTAGGGGGTCCCCAAGCGCACTTCTAGGGACCCCCCCCAGCGCAGATCAGAGGGCTCACGGGAATTCACGGCAAAATGGTGAATTTTTTTTTTAGCTCTACCGTCGTCTCAGGAAGGCCCCAACCACAACTCAGGGGCCCCCAGCCTCAGCTCAGGGAGCCCCTACCAGCAACACAAAGCAAAAAAAAAAAAAAGGTCGCCCATCTGGCCTGAGGGCCCAAAATTAATTTTTTTGCACCGGGGCCCTTGTTGACCTAGCTACGCCACTGGAGAGAAGTGAAAACTTGAAACTATGAATATCGTAGGCGCAACACGTAATTCTTACGGCTACAGATATACTACTATGTTGGTGACATGAACTAGTAAGATTTTACCCAACCAAGAAGCGTCTAAGGCGTATCAAACGTGCAGCACGACATAGCAACTCGGTGACGGGAAGTCGTGAACTGATAGAGTTACCCCCGTCCTAACATCGGCTGACACGCCAATACAGGTTTTGACTACAATTTTTTTTTTAACTATGGCTTTACGCCTCGTCGACGTCGAGGTCATTAGAGGAAGGAAAGGACGGGGGCTAGGAACGGGAAGTAATTCGGCGATGGCCTTTTCTGTAGGAAGCATCCCGACATTCGCCTGGATTGATTTGGAGAAACCATGAAAAACCCAAATCTGGATGTCCGAACGGGGATTCGAACCAGCGTCCACCAGAACGCGAGGCCAGAGCGTTAACCACTCACCCACCACGCTCGGTTTGACTACAGAAATCGTTATGAATAATTTTAATGTATACCTCGATGCAGACTCACAGCTTTTCGATTTTGACCTCTAAGACGCGATGGAGACGTCCGGAGGGAGGTACAAAGCTCTGAAAGAGCAGTGAAGCAAGACAAACAGAAAACCGAGCGAAATACCGCCGACCGCGCTCACCCACCGAAACCTCCGCTCGCCAATAACAGCAATTATAGCGCCACCTCTGCTGCGCGCGGAGAATTTAATCTGCAATAACGAGGACGGTGCGCGGCTGGTAATGCCCAAATAATTAGGTCCGAGAAAAAGTCCGGCGTGCTTGCGGTCGTGCCGACGTGCCGACGACGCGCGGTACGTGAGGGGGACGCGGTCACGTGGGACCTTCCCACGGCCGCGGTGCCGAGGCACTTAGCGCCGCGACCAGAGGCGGCCAGGTGACAGGTACTGTGCGCACAACACTACTCTCTACTCCACCCTGCCCAGAGGCGGCCAGGTGACAGGTACTGTGCGCACAACACTACTCACTACTATAACCTGCCCAGAGGCAGCCAGGTGACAGGTACTGCGCGCACAACACTACTCACTACTATAACCTGCCCAGAGGCAGCCAGGTGACAGGTACTGTGCGCACAACACTACTCACTACTCCACCCTCCCCAGAGGCGGCCAGGTGACAGGTACTGTGCGCACAACACTACTCACTACTCCACCCTCCCCAGAGGCGGCCAGGTGACAGGTACTGTGCGCACAACACTACTCACTACTATACCCTGTCCACTGGCGTATTTAGATTAGCGAGGGCCCCGGTGCAACAAAATACCTTCGGCCCTAAGGCCAGATGGGCATTTTTTTTAACTCTAACAATTCTTGTGAGGTTTGCTGGCAGGGGCTCTCTGAGATGCGCTTGGGGCCCCCTGTTCTTGGGGGCCCCGGTGCACGGCACTGCCTAGCCCTGCGATAGCTACGCCACTGACCCTGCCCCGTCGTCTCGCAGAAACACCAACACTGGACGAACAGACACACTCCCCAAGAGAAAAAAATTGGCTGGGGTTATAAGACCGCGCTTACGCGATGCGAGCTGACTGGAACGACAGTTGGCCGGACCGTCGGTGGTGGGGGGAAGAGAGTTGACTAGCATGCTAGTAAAAATTAGAAGACAGTCCACTGTTCATTGTCAGGACAATTCTCTACTCCTACATTTGATATAATTAACATCGTAGCTAATTTGTTGATTATTATGTTGAATGATATGAAGAATAACAAAAAAAAACGTAGAAAATGGTTAAAAGAATGAATATTAAAAAGAAATGCTTTAAATCTTCAACGTCTTTTTTTTTTAACAAGTTGCAAGTGATAATGTAGAGTCACATCATTTAAGACTAACTGTATCTCAATTTGAAGAGCTTTTGTGAAATATTTTTGTCGATACATAAAAACTGACACCATTATAAAACAATTTTTTGATAGCAGAGTCAGTAAAATCCTTGTTCTTATGATTTTTATTCTTAAAATTCCACTGAATTTTCTCACTTTCATGCAGTTCTAAAAATTCGCGAAAGGCTCTAAGAGTTTCACGGTGAACATGCACAATAGACGTTTTGTTTTCGTCCTAACCGTTGTGGTTAGGTTGAAATACGTCAGAAGTACAAAGAACTATACCTACAACTGATTTTTAACATCGATATCTCGAGAACTAAGCGAGATATCTAAAAAATAATTATTTCGATTTGATTCGTCGAGATACATAAGAATCAACCATTGTCATTATCACTCAGTTCAATCATTTTCTGATTCTGCCTCTTAGTGTTTTTTGTTTTTTTTTCCTCCAAGTCGCGCGATCTTGGGCGATTCTCTGCCAGGTAACTCCGACAACCCTGCGTGTGTCCTTGTCCCCTGGTCTGGTGGTCTTCCTCTGGTCTGTGGTGATCTCTTGGGCTCCACTCTAACACTGTTTTTGTCCACCTTTGGTCTTTTCTCCGTGCAATATGGCCGGCTCATTGCCACTTCAGGGATGCTGTCTTCTCTGAGATGTCTGTGACCTTTGTTGCTGACCTAATGTCTGTTGCTCTTTTCTTGTCTTTTCTCGCTAAGCCTAGCATTGACCTCTCTATAGCTCTTTGGACAGTCCTTAGTTTACTTTTTGTAAGTCCAGATCTCACAGCTGTATGTCATCACAGGAAGAATGCACTGGTCACAGTCTATTAGCTTTGGACTTGTTGGCATTTTAAATTTCAGGATAATTGAATGCCTCCCAAATGCTGGCCATCCCAGCTTGACGCGAGGGAAAATTTCGTGTCTTACATCACCTCTCATTTTTACAGGCTGGCCAAGATAAATGTACTCATTAACATTTTCTAAAGATTCATTATGTAGTTGTACACTCCCCTCTGTGGCCCATTTGTTAGACTGTTGTTTGTTTTTGATAGATTCATTCTTATGCCAACTGCTTTACACTCAGAGGCGAGGTCTGTAACCAAGGTCATTAGCCACAAGTGCAATGTCATCTGCAAATCTCAAGTTGTTAAGTCGTCTACCACTGATTCTAATTCCCTTTTCCGTTCATTATAGCTTTGACATTGCCATCTCCAAGACAACAATTACATTCATCAAATTTCAGTTGTGGATATGGTAGTATTGCCACCAAGGTGGATGTTTCACCCCCCTGAAGAGACGGACTGGGGAGTTTCCCTTGCCTTGCCCAGTGTTGTAGTGTTTGTAAGTGTTGTTATATGTTTGCATGAGTGCGATAGCGTGTGTATCCAGTCAAGTGGAATATCATTTGTGTTGTGGATGCAGGATGAAAGAAAAGAGAGTGTGAAACACGGTGACGGCCCATTCAGATCTACTCTGCTAGTGATGAACCGATACACGTAAATACGAGTAAGCACTCGATACTTTGTTTCGATACCGAGTAGTTTTCGTATTTGAATAAATTCATTCTATGCTTACTCGGTATCGGAAGAAAAGTACTTGTATCGAATCGAAAGTATCGAAACGCACCCGGTGTTAAACTCTATACGCATCATCCCTGCTGCGACACTCAGTCGGGCCTGCGAAACTAATTTCCGCTGACGTCAAGTTGGTAGGATTGAAAATCAAACAAAATCAGTCTTAGAATAGGCAATCTAATCTCAAAGAATTTGTTTTAGGTGCGTATTTCATTGTAATAAAGTTGTACTTGGCGCGAATTTCACTATGCCTGGACGATGGTCGCTCCCGCGCAGCCCCACACAAAAACTAAAAGATATGGTTCATAAGCAACTAAGTAGCCCTTGTGAATCGGAAGAAGAAGCTGCTTCACCTAGCGTTTCACAGGTATATCACTTCTGGAAACATCACAAAGAAAAAGAAAACGTACCGTAGTGACAAAGTCTCTCTCTACTTGTCAAACACCATAATGTCTCTAAAAAACAATCCATTTACAGATTGGGAAGAAATGAAAATTATATTTCGTTGTAAGTATAAGTACGCACAACAGTATCTTATTGTTGTAGCACCGTTGGTATTGAGTGAATGTTTGTTTTCTAATGCGGGTGAAACAATGATAAACAGAAGGAACAAGCTGTCCCCAAAATATTTGGAACAATTGCTTTTTTTGGGAAACCTTCCAAAAACGAACTTTTATTGTGTAAAAGTGTTAAAACTATAATAAATAAATATTTAAAGATAAGACAAAACTTTCAAAGTATGCTTACGATGTGAGTTTAATTATAATTTTAATAAATAAATAAAAATATTTACTGAGTGTTATTTGATTTTATTACACAAGGCAAATAAAACAAATAATTTTGCAACATGTCACATATTTTTTTTATATTTCGACATTAATTTTTTATTAAAGTATCGATATGAGTAAGTATCGATACTTTTACAGTACTCATATGAGTACATATTTTTTTTTATAGGTCGACATTAATTTTAAAAAAAGTATCGATATGAGTAATTATCGATACTTTCACAGTACTCATATGATTACATATTTTTTTATATAGTTCGACATTAATTTAAAAAAAGTATCGATATGAGTAAGTATCGAGACTTTTACAGTACTCATATGAGTAAGTATCGTAAGAAAATTTGAGTCCTACTCATTTGAGTAGGTATCGATACTTTGATTGTATCGGAACATCACTACTCTGCTGAAAGGGGCAGCCAGACTAAACGTCCCCATCCTACGGGCGGATCAGCATCAATATTGTCATATGCCCTCACTCCAAATTCGGTACACTAAGGCTGCGGCCACACTTGCGTCTTTTCACGCCGAGATCTAGCGGGGGGGGGGGGGGGGGGGGACCTCGAACTGGAAATCCTGCAGGTATTGTCAAACTGGCGTGTTCTTCCCGCGCGTGATAAACACGCCTATCATATCCCGCGCGTGCACACACCAGCAGTTTTTCCCGCTAGATAGATCAGTCAACTTCTGCTTGTCAACTTGAAAGGTCTAGAAATTATGAACAGAATTTCAGAAACTCATAACAATGCAGTAATTGTATTATGTGCCGCGCTAATAGCTGTGCGTTGCCGTCGTCGTGGAAGGAGAAAGTACTGGATCCATTCCAAACTGAGTGGTAGACGAACGAAGGGAAAAGTTGTGCTTCCACATACAAAATTAAAAGAAAACCCCCATAAAGTTTTTAGAGTACTACAGGATGTCTGTTCCCTCGTTTGAACTGCTCCTGTCTACAGTGAAAAATGCTCAAGGGTCATTGCCGTGGCAAAATAGTTATGTTAATCTCCCTGACTAACTTATTTTGTAGTGGGTGCCTTAGTGGGCAAACTACGTTACAATTATCTTTCATACCTTTATGATTAATAAAAGGGGATATATAATTTTATTATTTATGAAGGAGTAAAAATTTGTTAATTTTGCAAGAATCTCGATGTTAGTTGGAATTTAGGAAAATTGTCACAATATAACATTTATTTTCTTATCATTGGCGATTACAAGTCTGAGCGAATTTACCGTTAACATTAACACAAATTGGTAAAATCATAAAAGCAACGCTCAGAGGCACAATTAGCCGTCATGAGCAAACAAACAATTGTACATTTACTTTTAAATTGATCTCAGAATTAAATTGCAAGTAATAATGACAGTTGCAAACAATGAAAATTACAAGTTATGACGCCCTCAGACAAAGGTATCATAATACTGTGACTTTACAGTTAAAAGAAAATCATGGGCGCCACGAATGAACAATATATCATTCGAAAATAACTAGTTCTGGCAAATTATGCCGCTAGCTCAGGGGTTTTTTCAATTACAAAGTTAGAACATGAATCTATCCTCTCAAAGTCGCTTAAAGGTTCTGTTTCACGGAATGCACAATCAGATGGCTTGGTCGTAATAAGTTACCATCGTAGTTCTGCGTCTGATGTCTGCGGTGTTCGGAGATGACCCACGGTATGTGAGACTATCTCACAAGGCGGCTACAGACACGTCCTGTCTGTCAATGCGCATCATCGCATTACTGGCGGTGTCGCCGTGATAAGCCTGCTCCAGCAAGCCGGCAGCCAGGAGTCGTATATATATATGTATTATAAAATGTATCATTTAAACATCTTTAAATTTTCTCTTTTTTCACTGTGTATCTACACACAGGTGCATTTTGAATCGTATTATAATCAATTTTTGACTTTAGGATGGTAGTTAGTTCATAATTGTTTTACTCTAACCGTTATAATTCATGTTATTAATAATTAATTGAAAATTCTACTGTATACATCAATGGGAACTGGCTGTATGCCCGAAAACGCTAAAAGCAATTAAACAAATAAATAAATTATTAAAAAGTTGAGTTCATCACCCGATGATGGCAACAGAGATTATTATCACTTGTTTGAAAACAGCATATTTACTGAGTTAGTTTCCAGGTAAGACTACATTAATAAGATGTACTTCTTGATCCAGCCAACGCATCTGATAATGCGCAAATATACGGATCCGTCAACGTCGAGATTATTCCAGCCGGGAGAAGAAGAGGGACAGGGAACTGGAAGAGACATTTTGAAGAAACCACCCTGTCATTGGCTGGAATTAGTCGAAAAAACTTAGAAATCTGGAATCTGGACTTCTGAACAGGGGCTTTGTGAAACAACAGAAATATTTTTTATAATGAAATAATATTTTGTTCCTTGAGAGTGGATGAAAATCAATTATATTTACTCTTAGAGAAAAGAATTAGACAGTGTAGGTTTCTATGGAGATAGATCAAGAGATTAAGGATAACTGCGTAGAAACAAAGAATAGAATAGTCGATACCGAAAGAACCTTGCATCTTCGGGTACTATTTAATTTCGATGAAGTTCCTAGATGAGTGGAGGAAGTACAGTAGTAAACTCTTAAAACTGTTTGAAACAAAAGGACTGAATTCTTTAATAGTTATAACTCGAACAAATCACACGGTTATGCGACATGGCGACCGTGTTTTCTGTAATGTTTTTAGTATTTTTTTTTTTTAATTTTTTTTTTCTTGTTAATATTAAGAAGAGAATGTCTTTTGTAAAATGTGTGTATAAATCCTACTAGGAACAAGAGGAATGGGTGTCACTGTGTAACAGCCCTCAAACCTAAAATTAAATGGAATTGTATTTTATAAAGTATTGGTAGTAAGCTAGAGTTTGGTTGAATATGATCTGTTATGTTTGTTTTGCAATTTCCTGTAAATCAGTGTACATAGACTTTCTTTTATGAAAAGAAATTATTTAAAGGCAATTTAATATGTTTAAGATTAGAATTACATAAGATAATTGCTTAAATGTTCGTAATTCCAAGTGTTTATGCAAGTTACGATGTCTAAAGGACAATTTGCTACAGTTTATTATGATTTCTGTGAATAGTTTTGTTTTTAAGTATCTGTAATTTCAATTTCTGACCATTTTGTATTGATTGTAAATGATTATGTATTAATTCTGATTGTTTTTAATATTTTTCAATTGTTTAAGTATTGTTAATGTTCGAGAATTATCTGGCGGAAGCTTTTGAAGTGTTCTAGAAATTTTGGTAGAGCTTATATAAAACGATCATCCAAGTCAGAGAAACAGTTCAGTTAGTGTTTCGGCAAAGTTTTCACCGACGGCCAAGAACTGTCCGTGGAAGGAGTGTTGTATGCGATCTCTGGATTGTGTGTATTCATGTAAACAGTACCGTTGACGACGTGTTTTTTTTGAAAATAAACGCGGATTTAAACTGAACTATTTCGTGGACTGATTATTTATCAGATTAATTAAACCACCAACAATCTTATAACTGGATAAAAGTTTTATTTTATAAGTTTACCAGTGTCTTTCTACACAAATCCATGGCAAACTTGAGGAGGGTTGTGACACAACATAAATATTATTTATAATAAAATAATATTTTGTTCCTTGAGAGTGGATGAAAATCAATGATATTTACTCTTAGAGAAAATAATAAGACAGTGTAGGTTTCTATGGAGATAGATCAAGAGATTGAGGCTAACGGCGTAGAAGCATACATAGATCGGTTGCTTAGAATAATCATTGCCTAAAAAACCTTGCATCTTCGGATATTATACAATTTCAATGTAGTTCCTAAAGGAGAAGAGTAAATACAATAATAAAATCACAAAACTGTTTGAAACAAAAGGACTGTATTAGGTGTCTCGTGGTTTAACTAATATATGAAATAATTAGTCCACGATCCAGATTAAAATTTTAACTGTTTTTATTTCTCGGAGACATACATAAGTTCAAAGATACTAGTCACATGTATTCATAAACACCTGCGATTACATCTAACACTTCTTCAAAAGACAATATTGCCATACACACCCACACACAGTACACGTAAATTCCCATAAACTGTGTCGAAAAAAATTAAAACTGTAAACTGTCTCTGGCGGTTCATCAAAAGTTCTAGAATATTGCAAAGGCTTCCGACATATATTTCTCGAACTTTAACAATATTTATACAATTACAAACATATAAAAAAAAATTAAAATAATTTACAATCATTACGAAATGATCAGAAATTATAATTAAAGATATTTAAATAAAAAATTAACCACATAAATCATTTTAAACTGTAGTAAATCATCCTTTAAACATCGTAGCTCACCTTAATACTTGAAATTACAAACATTTAAGCAATTCTCTTGCATAGTTCTGTCCTTAAACATATTAAATGGTATTTACATAATTTCTTTTAAAAAAAAAATCCATTTCAACATTGCAACACAAATATACAAAATCATATTCAAACAAACTCTAGCTTGCTACAAATACTTCATAAAACACAATTCCATTTAAAGCCTAGGTTTGAGGGCCGTTACAATTGTTTTAGCTCGAACAAATCACACGGTTATGCGACAACTTGAACCCACGTTGACTCACCGAACTCGGCCGGATGTCCCAGTGACCTCTGACCCCGGGAGGGTGAAGGCGACACGGACCACTCTCTGGAGCCGAGTCCGGCGGCTAATGAACACACAACTGACGCAGCTAAATGCCGGCGGCCGCGCGAGTGGCTGTTTAGCCCTTTCTTGTAACCGTGTTGCCCTAATGGAGTTTCTTGCCTGCGCGATGTTAATTTGTATCATAAGAGATAATTTGCCTTTTTACGACGGGAGCAACGTCCTCGTTGAATGGACGGCGAGCGAGCCAGCCCGAGCAGAGGTCGGCCGACTCACACCCGCTCGCTTCCTCCTTTCTTTTTATATCGAACGCCGCAGTACTCGACTCTAATCCGTTACCATTATTACCATTAGAACCACGCCTTACTAACAGTATCGATATCTGAGACTATCGACCCAGCAGGTATCCGCTCAGAGCGCAAAAAGAGGATCGATCGTATGCGGTCGAATACCCTCACGATTACTAGACGAGTGAGGCGACTAAATAGACTCCATTGTACCAGGCGTTAGTAATCAATAGGGTTCGGATCTTTAGGACAAGTCATATTTTTTTTCCTGTCCTTTCTTTGAGCTGGAATACTGAATTAAACAAAGATTCAACGTTTCTGATTGTATTTTAATGAATTTTATATAGCACTAGCTCGTACCCGCGACTTCGTACGCGTGGATTAAGAATTTTTTTGCCAGAATTAAATATAGAAAGTTGTTTGTAACGAAGGATTGGTCCCAAACAATATCGAGTTGGAATAATATGACAGGAAAGCTATCACTATAGGTATGAAAAGTAGTGCATGGAAGGGAAAAGATGACCATGACCACAAGCTGGCACTCGATTTCAGGCACAAGGGTGTGGGAAGATTCTCTTTTTTAGGTAAGGGTGTCAGGGATTGGAATAAGTTACCAAAAGAAATGATGAATAATTTACCGAAAACTTTGAAGGAATTTAAAGATAAAATTTGTAGAGGGCAAATGTAGGTAGGTGCAGGATAGGGGGAAGATTGGTTTGTAGGGAAATTGCCACCGGAGCCTGTGCTCCATTGCAATTAAATTAAATGAAATTAACTATATCACTGTACCGTCGAACCTGTCTCTTGAAGAGAATCAATTTCCAACATATTTCTGTCACCAATCGATATGGTCTCAAAATTTCGTGACTACAACTGTTAATCATAGTGGAAAAAATATCCTGCTCCCTTCATACAGATTTCCTTATAAAATTCCATCACAACGATATAGCCATTTAGTCGTCAAAACGTAACAAAAAGACAGAGACTTACCTCCGTGTTTATAATAATATTACTGTGGTTCTCACACACACACACACTGACTGCGAACAACACCTGAGAGATCATTATAACGTAAAAAAGTGTACACCTACAACATTGCAAGACTACCTACGATTTGCCACGCATTGCACCCCTAACTTTCTAATATCTACAGTTTAACATTCAATCCGAATAACTTACGGCCCAGGCCTGACTCTTACGATGAAAACAATTTTTAAAAACCTTAGCCTCCACGGAGATTTGAACCGGAGACCACGACGTTCGTACGCAAGCGCTTTAACCATTTTTTTTTTTTTTTTTTTTTTTTTACAATTTGTAATTACTTAAACAATGCTGGACGTGTTAAGAAGAGTATCAATTTGAATACGACCCATATTCCAACCACTGAGCTGCCAGTCCACTACACGGAAACATGTTACGGAGACGTCCATATCCAACGTGTCTGTCTGTCGCCGTATTTCGAAGTTATGAGACAATATGTGTTATTTATACCGATAATTTTTCAACCAAATGTAGACAGTATTTTTCTCCTTGTTTCGAAGGATAAGTGTGTAAAGTTTCATCGAGATCGGATGAAAACTGTGGATTTGTATGAAGAACAAACAAACTAACAAACAAACAAACATACATTCATCTTTATATATAAAGATATAAATGCATACTCAGCCCATTTTCCCACTTTCGGTCATATTAATATAATATATATGGTCATATGGTAATACTTTGAGGAAAAATCTGGTAATTATTAATAACACCGGGAATTCACTAGAACTTATAGATGATAAGAAATTAAGATAATTATTCGCAGAACTGTACTCCTATTATACATCGGAGGAAAAAACAAAAGTAATTCTCATTGAATTGGTCGGAATTCACAGGTCAATAATTAAAGTTATTCATTATTGTCACTCTCTAAACGTTAATGTTCTGCCCACCTTTTAACCTCGACAATGCAGCAGCAGCATGCCTGTGTCGAGCCGCGTCAATGTCTCATTGTCATCAATACTTTTGAAAATAATTCCTCAGTGAGTGCTAAATGTTGCAGCAGCGGATCAGTGAGTACCGCCATGCATTTTTTAAAATTAAAGTGACCTCGACAATGCAATTTAAAATTTAATTTCCCGAAGGTGTAGTGAGTGCACGGAAGCAAATTATGCTGTCTACGTGAAAACGGCACTGCTAGATAAAATAAATTATATATGACTGAGCATATTTTGATGTATAGTAAATTTAAATGTTTGGTGATATTTTGTCATTTTTAGGTCATATTTACCCATTTTATAGTCATATTTGCATGCATATTTCTCTATTTTTTAGGTCTTAAAGAGCTGAACCCTAGTAATCAGCCATCTACAGTAGTTGCTGGCCGCAATAAACATTTACACCAATGGTGAACTTCATCACGTTTACTCAACGACAGAGAGTAACGCTGTTCCTCTTGCGATTTCGTTGTGACATCTTTTTACTGTGTATGTTCGTTTGGGCTAACTAGGACCAAGTTAAGTCTTTCTTTAGCTTGAATTTTGTTGTAGATGTGTGCACGTCGTGTTACAACTAGGGTTGTCAGCCCTGCGGGGACCTATGGTTTAAGGTCCTGGCGCAGCTCATTATGATCAAAAACGACTCTCAAAATTCCTGAGCCTACGGGGATTCGAACACGGGGCGGTGCAACGACCGTTTTGAAAGCAAGCGCCTTAACCACTGAGCTACCAGACCGCTATCTCTTTACTATATTATTAATAAAAAAACAACTCGCAGCTTTGAACTCGTTATGCCCTTTTTTGCAGTAAAAGCACCAAGGTCACCCCTAACGACATGTATTTTGGGGACCTTTTTTTTTTTTGCTCTACAGTTTTAATAAGGGCGGCAATCTGGAATAATGAGATTTCTGTCGGTGAACCCCTCCTTCCCCGAGTCAAGCCCCCCCCAAACCAAATCCTAGCCCCCCCCCAAAAAAAACAAAATCCTGGATACGCCACTGCTTTTTTTTATATTATGAAGTGTCAATTTTTATAGCTAATAGTATCGTCATTACATATCTTTACATAAATAACAATTTCCAGTCATGTGTGATAAATACTAATGAAAGGTGAGTTTAGTTTAAATTCATCATATCATGACCTCTGTAACGCTGTTGGCGGGCCTGAAACGGCAATCTTTTCATCTAAGTCCATAGATGTCACCATAAATGAAAGTATGATTTTCGTTTAAATTTACTCATTAATTATTAATTGCTTTTCGTTTATTTATATTCGATGGATGTAGATTTTTCGTGCATATTCTCTGCCCATGGATACGGCTTTTGTATCAAGCTTAGACTTCAGGTTATGTATTTATGTTTTGTAGTGGTTCAATATCTTTTCTGTTTAAATTAATGGTTGCATAACTCTCTGTCACTAGAAGTTGGTGTCACAGGAACCCAAGAAACGGGTCTAATATAACATCATTTCGGAATCAAAGCTACCACAGTTTATCAATAACAATTTTATTTGTTTAAGCAACTAGAAAGAAATTAATTGCCAAAACACTGTTATGTGTTCAAGCCATCGTATTTTACTTATTTAGACTAATAACACTATTTAGATACTATAATGTCTTTGCTGCTTCACACTTTGGATTCCAGAAACTAACATGGTTACTTATTTTTTTAAAAAACAACATATTTAAAGTAACAATTTTTTTTATTTTTATTTATTTATTTATTTTTTTGCAAAAGCACTTTCCGATGTTAATCACGAATCAATCTTAAAGAAACACAGACATGGAACTGCAGGTAAACGGTTTAATTCATTTATGAAAAACCTGATGCTAAAACTTTCCCTTGTTGATACTAAAATCAGTGAATTCATTTTGTTATTAGTAGATATCAATTATTCTTACCTGTAAACTTATTTTCGATTTACAGACGACACAAACGTGACTAAATAAATACACCAAACAGTAGTCTAGAATTAAAGTCAACATTATCTACTTAGTGAAGCAGCAATGTGGTTTCAAACTCATTGAAATCAGTTTGTGATAAAACACATAAAATTAGGTTGAAAAAACAGATCAAAGCAGGATTTACGTATACATTATAAAAAAATCTTGGAAGTAAACATCATAAAATACCTTGACACTAAGATAGGTCAGAAACTTAATTGGCAATTACTACTGAAGAGAGCAGTGCCACCTTTACAATAAGCACACTTTCTCTAACAGCAGATCTATAATTTATGAAACAGGTTATTAGGTGTCTCGTGGTTTAATTATTATATGAAATAATTAGTCCACTATCCAGTTTAAAAATTTTAACTGTTTTTATTTCTCGAAGATATACACTTCAATGATAATGGTCACATGTAAATACACTCGAGTGATTACATTCGACACTTCTTCCAAAGACAATATTACCATACACTCTCACAGTACACGTAAAACTGTTCGCTCAAAACTCTTTGCCTACATACAGCGTCTATAAAACTGTCTCTGACTCTCTGCCGCTCGCATTATATAATTTTCATCGAAAATTCTAGAACATTACAAAGGCTTACGACAGATATTTCTAGAAATTTAACAATACTTAAACAATTAAAAACATATTAAAACAATCAGAATTAATACATAATCGTTTATAATCATCAGAAATGAAAATTAAAGATACTTAAACACAAAATTATCCACATAAGTCATTTTAAACTGTAGTAAATCATCCTTTAAACATCGTAGCTCACTTTAATACTTGCAATTACAAACATTTAAGTAATTCTCTTTCATAGTTCTGTTCTTAAACGTATTAAATAGTATTTACATAATTTTTCTTTCATAAAACAAAATCCATTTACACGGATTTACAGTAAATTGTAAGACAAATATACAAAATCATATTCAATCAAACTCTAACTTGCTACAAATGCATCATAAAACACAATTCCATTTAAAGTCTAGGTTTGAGGACGGTGGTTCGAATCCCCGTCCGGGCATCCAAATTTGGGTGTTCCATGGTTTCCCAGATCACTCCAGGCAAATGCCTGGATGCTTCCTTCAAAAGGCCATGGCAGAATTCCTTGCCCCCCCATCCTTTCCCGTCTCTAAAGACCTCGCTGTTAGAGAGACGTTAAGCAGATAAAAAAATCTAGTTTTTTTTATGGCATTCGGCTACTGGGCCATACAGCCAGCTCAATGTGATTTGTTGCTATCAAGTATTCACACAAGGACACTACATCACGGACAAGACATTCACAGACACAACACTAAACACCCATGCCCTCGGCCGGACTCGAACCGGCGACCTTCGGTACGCGGAGCTAGCACTCTAGCCACTACGCTACCGAGGCCGGCTAAAATCTAGGTTTGAGGTATGTTAGAAGGTGTAATTCACTTATTTCCATTCAATCACGTCGTACGGCATAATGTTTTGGGAAAACTCTCCACAAAATAAAAATTTCGCTGAAACGAGCTGCTGGAATAAAACCAAGAACTTCTTGCGTACAGCTCTATAGCAAGCTCCATATTCTCTAATGTGCTGTGACACAGGCCATTTTAATTTGTTTACATCTAATTACGAACCACACAATTTCGATATAAGAAACAAAAATAACTTGAAAAATCACAGACGTTATTATGATTACATCGAAGAACAGTTATTATTCTGTAACACATCAGTTTAATAAAAGGATTAAACAGTTTGTAGATAAAAAGAAGTTATCAGTCAAAACAAAACTAGCTATGCTAAACACCTTGATATTAGTCTGTTCAGCTGGAATACGCGTTTGTCACTTGTCGTCTAAGATTTCTTTCCTGAAATCTGCTTTCGCTTCTAGAATTACCGCTTAATAGTAAGCGGAGTCGAACCACGGCCTCCTGGACCTGTAATTACGACCGCAGTACAATAATCATTGGCGCTGAGGCAAGGTTAACAACATTTTGATTTTCCTCCTTCAAGTATCATCTCTGGTTTACAGAGACAACAAGGCCAGCTATATGTTGTACTTGAGCTTTGGTTCTGTAACGGAACTTAAGTTCGTCAGTGCAACCAAATTAATTCTGCTTCGTTTTCAGAAAAGTTTAAGATAATTAGAAACAATAAAAGACTACATTTAACAATCCTCCTCTGTTTTTTGCTCAAACACTTTCAAACTGAGTGAGACCTTTGCTTGAGTATTGTAAGGAAGTGTTCCGCCCACATTACAGGTATGAGATACATGATTTGTAGGAAGTGTAATGGAGGACAGCTAGATTTTTCTTTGGAAATTAACACTGTCGCGAAGACAATGAGTCTTGCTCTTTTTTTTTTTTTTTTTTTTTTAAGATCTGAGAGTTTATACCAAGGGCATAGCTAAATATCCGCCGGAGTTTTGATAGTTATCTTTCTACCAGGAAATATAAATTTAATAAATTATTCGTGTACTATGGTTTCGCTGTATAATCACTCATGAAAGTCTGCAGTATATGGAATTTTCGTTGATTTAAATAGAAGAATAGCTATCATTTAAATCGAGAAACCACTCATCGTTGGTTACCAATCATATTTGACGATAGTGGAATCGCCTGGTGATATCCAAACATGCAAAATTAATTGGGATACCGCAGCCAATGGTAAATTTTACAAGCCATAAATCATTTTAATTAATTAATTATTTATTTAAAGGATTATTTAGCTTAACAAAATTAGTGTTGCAAAGCCCTCTCTTACATCATACCCCAAGTTCATAAAACATAGTTTGCACTTTATGTAAATTAACAACACACAACGCTTATTTCACATTTTTCTTTTAATAACATTTATCTTTAACTGGTGAATCAGTGTTTCAGCGGCTTAAAATAAAGCTAGTGAGCGCTGAAGAAATGTACGAATACAGTACAAACTAACAATAGTGAAGGTAGAAAAACTATGTGAAAATAGATCAAGTTAATAGAATTAGATTCTAAGAATATGTGAAAGAAACATAGAACAGGTTGTACAGTTAGTGTCGGAACTAGTGATACTTTCACAAAGGGTATTTAAATGGGCCGATTTCTTCGGTAGTTTTTATGATCAGGAGTAGACTATACCACAATACAATCGCTAAAATTGATTAGGAGTAGCAAACGTTTCAGAACTGAGAGGAGCTTATGTCACGGTCGCCATGTAAAACATCTCGTAATTTAGTACTCTATACTGATTTAGGAAGGTTACCAGGTTGCGAAGTAATTTATACTGCCACTAAGGTATGTGATTTAACCTTTTTAAACTTTCAAATCAGAGTTAGCTTCTCAGATAACGACACTGTCGATAAAATTTTAACTTTATTTCTATTTCGTAAAAATGCAAAAACTTCACAACTTTTATCATGACTAAAAACTGGCAGTCGATTTCAGACATAAAGCTGTGGGAAGGTTTTCTTTCGTAGGTAAGGGGGTCAGGGATTGGAATAAGTTGCATAGAGAATTGATTAACAATTTACCAAAAATGCTGAAACAATTTAAAGTTGAAATTAGTGGAGGACAAAGGTAGGTGGGAGAAGGAAAGGGTAAAAAATTTTATGTAGGGGAATTTCCACAGGAGCAAGCGCCTCATCGCAATTAAATTAAATTAGATAAAAAAAAATAAAACATGGTTTTTATCCAAATATTGGAGTAGGACCTCTCATATATTTATTTTAATTTAAATTAATTGTAATATATCGCATGTTCCGATGGCAATATCCCTACGCACCCATCTTCCCTCTTTCCTGAACCCACGTACATTTTCCCTCTAAAAATTTCAACTTTAAATTCTTTCAACGTTTTTGGTAAATTATTCATCATTTCTCTTGGTAACTTAATCCAATCCGTGACACCCTGAACTAAAAAAATCTTCCTACACCCTTTTGCCTGAAATCGAGTGCCAGCTTGTGGTAATGTTTATCTTTTCTGTTCCATGCATTACTTTTAATTCTTACACAGTCACCAATATACGCCTTCTACACTCCGATAACCTTCTTTGCCCTCTTCACCCTCCTCCTGTCTTCCAACGAACATCATTCCAGCTCTTTTGTCATATCTGTCACTGATTGCGTTCTGTGGTAATTTCCAGCAGCCCTTTTTTTGCACCCTCTCCAAGTCCTGTATTTGATACCCAAAATGTGGGTCCCATACATATTCAAGCAATGGTCTGACCAATGTTTTGTAACACAAATCCTTTAATTCTTTCGTACATCCCCTCATCACTGTATTCAACAAGTGCGGAATTTTGAAACCTTTTCCTACCACCTGTGCAATGTGTCCTGCCCAGTTGAGCTTGTTATCAAATGCAATGCCAAGATATTTACATTTCAAGTCTTCAACAAGAATTTTTTCCCCACCTTATAATTATAACGAAGCTTTATCTGTGTATCTAATAAGCTGAATCTTGTTTTGCATTTATCTTCATACTATCTTTGACAACCCAACTAGATATCCTGTCCAGATCACCCTTCAGCTGTTTACAGTCCTTTACCGTTTCTGGTCGCTCAGTGGTTAAGGTGTCTGACTGGAGATCGAACGGTCCCCGGTTCGAATCCCTGTCCCGGCGGGGATTTTCAAAGGCCCTTAACTCGACCTTCACCTCTGGTACACCTTGCTGCGTAATGTGAAGTGCGCCAGAACGCTTCCGTTGTTCGGATTCCATGTTAAATCGTAGGTCCTCTGTACCTGGTCGGATTACTGGGTTAGGTTAAGGTGGCTAAGACAGGGGGGGGGGGGGGAGCGCAGCCAATAGAAATCCTGTCACCAGGTCATTATGACCACACGGAATTATTATCATTATTACATTTTTTTTAAACTGCTTTACGTCTCTTTTTAACATCGAGGTCTTTAGAGACGGGAAAGGATGGGGGCAAGGAATGGGAAGGAATTCGGCCATGGCCTTTTTTGAAGGAAGCATCCCGGCATTTGCCTGGAGTGATTTGGGGAAACCATGGAAAACCCAAATCTGGATGCCCGGACGGGGATTCGAACCGCCGTCCTCCCGAATGGGAGGCGAGAACGCTAACCGTTACACCGCCCCGCTCGGTATCATTATTACATTCATACATTTCTTAGACGGTTATACCGCCAACTGAATATTTGCATCTTCAAGTCCCAGGACTTCTGGTACTTCGATCTACTCGTATTTGCAGCCATGATTCTCTGTGTTGGTCACATTCCGCAGTACTTTTATCGCGCTGGTAGTTTCCCAGCTGCTTGAGAGAAGCGGGTCAGATGCGACAGCATTTCTTCGGTTGCGCCGCGCCGCTCGCATGCGACGGCTATTGTATCGCTTCCGCGTTTAATCATTACCCTAACGAGGCCGCGCTCCACTTTGAGCCACTTGCCTCGTCTCGTCCGCGGGGCTTTGTTGTTTCCAGGGGAGACAATGGCGCGCTCGGACACGCAAAGCAAATGAACGATTTACGGAGACAAGTAATGAGTGAATTTGCGAGGTACGCCGCGTGGAACGCACGCACCGTCATTACTCCATCACGGCATGCACAGCACATGTCGAGGACAATCACCCCCGGCTCCACTTCCGACGCGCAAGTAGCTAGCTACGGGACCGAGTCTGCAACGTCCGTCTCCATCCACTCGTCTCGGACGGTCCACGGCACGCCGCGTCTGCGCCTAGGGAGCGTCCACAAACTACGTGCATCCAGTATCGCCTCCTTTCCCTCACGTAGCTTGGGGAACGTTCAAGTATTATCTAACGCATTGTAGGGGGGAGGGGGGTCTTGTAAAACGTCGGTGCGTTACAGAGGCCGGAGGGGGTATTGGAACAACGCGTTACGTAACTTTTTTTTTTAATTTTAATAAAAAATCTAGGGAATTAACATCTGCCAAGTTGGTAACCCTTTTCGTTTATGTTTTACGGGGAATCCCCCGACTGTATTCTACGTCATTTATATTTTTGTTCTACCAAGTTGGTAACTCTTTTCGTTTATGTTTTACGGGTAATCCCTTGAGTGTATTATACGTCATTTATATTTTGTTTTCGTTGACAGTATTCATTAGTGTTTACACAGAAGCACAACCCTCTTCGTCTGCTCTCCGGATGCCAGTAATGAAAGTCCGAGTGGCTGGCAAACCCGTGTACAGAGGAGCAGTAATTCCAGTATTTTTTTATTTTTATTTTTTACATACTTATATATTTGACTAGCGGCCCGGTACGTGCTTCGCTACGTATAAAGTGAAATAATAAAAAAAATTTATTTTTAACATCAAATTCATTTATTCAAACAAAAAAAATATTTTATTAATTGCTAGCTACTTTAAAACTTAATCCAAAACATTTGGATAAACAATATTTTTTTGTTTTTCCATTTTGAGCATGAATAAACAAACGGCTGGGGGTACCGACTATGGAACAGGCAACATAAAGTTGGTCATGTGAAAAACATGATTCCTCCAAATTCACACCACAAACGTGAAGTGTTTGCCCTTGGGCCTCGTTGATGGACATCGCAAATGATAAACGCACAGGATATTGTAACTCAAATGGCATATCAGTTGGAATCATAGAGATACGCGGTATCAAACAAACTTCTCCTTTTGATTTACCAGTTAAGTTCGTAGCTTCAATCAAATTTGGCAATAACTTTTTCACTGCCAATCTGGTGCCATTACACAGTTTTGGTGGATTAATATTTCGCAATAATATAATCAAAGAAAATAATATATTACTTAAAAATCTCTTTTTTTACTTATTATTACTGTAAACGCGATTAAAACAATAACAAAGGTATTTTAGCGCCTTTCTGGTACTTTGCGCAACATGATTGTGACTTTTAGGTAAAAATGGTCACTTGGATGTTACGTAACGTTTAAGGATGGGGGGGGGGGGGTACAGAAAAACGTTACAGTGCGTTACATGGGGGGAGGCAGGGATTAAAATCTTCAAAAATTGCGTTACGTAATACTTGAACGCCCCCTTGACGTGATTTTTGCCTCGACAATCCGCCCGCCCCCCATTTGGCACATAGCCTTTTTCCTGTTAATTCCAGAAGACATTTTCTACTGTTTTCTCTTATCAGACTATCGAAATAATTATTGTGTATATAATTAACACAATTTGTAACAGCCCTGAAACCTGAACTTTAAATGTAATTGTATTTTATTGTATTTTATGGAGCATTTGTAGCAAGCTAGTTTGATTGAATATGATCTTATATGTTTGTCTTGCAATTTACTGTAAATCAGTGTAAACGGACTTTGTTTTATAAAAATAACTTATGTAATACCATTTAATACGTTTAAGGACATACTATGCAAGAGAATTGCTTAAATGTTTGTAATTGAAAGTATTAAGGTGAGCTATGTTTAAATGATGAATTACTACAGTTTAAAATGATTTATGTGGATAATATTGTGTTTAAGTATCTTTAATTTACATTTCCTGAACATTTCGTAATGGTTGTATATGATTTTGATTGTTTTTAATATGTTTTTAATTGTTTAATTATTGTTAAGGTTCGAGAAATATCTGTCGGAAGCCTTTGTGGTATTATAGACCTCTCGATGAAACTTACACAAAGCGATCGGCAGAGATTCAGAGACAGTTTTTCGACACAGTTGATGGACAGAGTTTTGAGCCAACAGTTTTGCGTGTACTGTATTCTCTTTGGAAGAAGTGTTGATTGTAATCGCTGGAGTTTATGCGTACCAGTGATCAGTGACCAGTATCTTTGCAGTAGTGAATGTCTTTATGTGAAATAAAAACAAGTTAAATTCTAAACTGTATCGTGGACTAATTATTTCTTCTATTAATTAAATCAAGAGACATATTTACATTATGTTCTTTTCTATAATTATAAACATTCTGAGCTAAATGTTGACACTAGCCAGTCCTACAAATGATTTATTATCAGGGAAAACCTCTGGTACAATCAGGGATCCTTTTCTTCTTGTAGTGTTACTAAAAATATTTTTCTTATCTCATTAATCATTGTTTATCTATCTATATCTATAAAACGAAAACCGGATAAATTTGCGCTGTAAAAACTCAGAAACTACTGAGCAAATTTAGATAGAGTTTTCGCCGTTTTAAAGCTTAGAATCTCAATTGATTTGTTTGGTATGTCTTATGTTTCAACATTACAAAACGCAGGAGCATTAAATGAAATTCTGAACGTATGGTGCCAAATACCAAAGATTGAAAGACTAGATGTTGCATACTTCACACTAAACACACAACTACAGAGCCTCTGACCATAGCCTTTAATGAAAGCAATAAAATCAGTTCAGGATAATAACTATTTTGTACACTAAACCACACCTGAAATATTCTTTCCTTTAATTCGGGATATTCAGTTTTTAAACGCCACAGATGACCGTATTGAATGCGAGAAACTAATAACGAAAAAAAAAGAGATATTCTTTGATCACAATTTCTGTCAGCGCAACTACAAAGTCTCTTGCAATCGTCTTTAGCGTTCTATTCACAATAAAATGGCGCCGGAGTTTGCAACTCCCCAAACAAATCGAAAGTAAAGATATATATATATATATATATATATATATATATATATATGTCGCTTAGTTCAGAATACTTGATGTACTGTACAGTTCTGAATATCTGATA
>CM061920.1:16961365-17010845 GCA_031002005.1 Vandiemenella viatica | reverse complement strand
GTGGATGATTTCATATTCCAACAAGATGGTGCTCCACCTCATTTCCATCGGGAGGTCAGAACATTTCTCAACGAACAATTGCCGCAGCGATGGATAGGACGCGAAGCCGACAGTGACCAAATGCTCATGGCTTGGCCACCTCGTTCACCAGATTTAACCCCATGTGATTTTTTTCTGTGGGGTTACGTCAAGGATCAAGTTTATCATCCTCCTCTACCTGCGACTATCCCGCAGCTGAGAGAACGGATCAGGGCCGCCTTTCTAAACATTTCTGATGACATGCTGCGTCGCGTGTGGGATGAAATGGACTATCGCATAGATGTGTGCAGAGTGACACAGGGCGCACATATCGAACATTTGTAATGGATGCAAAAAAACTTGATGAGTTTCTTTACACATCAAAATAAGATTCAAATTCGTATCTCAATTGTGCTAAGTGTAGGAATTTTTTGAAACCCCGACAATCGTTTTGAATCACCCTGTATTTTTCTTATCTCATTAATCATTGTTTATCTATCTATATTTATAAAACGAAAACCGGATAAATTTGCGCTGTAAAAACTCAGAAGCTACTGAGCAAATTTAGATTGGGTTTTCACCGTTTTAAAGCTTAGAATCTAAATTGATTTGTTTGGTATGTCTTATGTTTCAACATTACATAACGCAGTAGGGATGGGCAAAATATATCGATGTATCGATATATCGATATTTTTTCTAAAAAATATCGATATTTATCGCCGATATTTTTATTTTCGATATATCGATACATCGATATTGTATTTAGTGTATCGATTTTAAGCACCAATTCGATATTTTTCCTACGAACGCAATTCAGTATCCAATTTAATCGTTACATGTATATAGGATAAATATACGTATATATCCAATCTTCTGAAAGTGCCTTAAAAAGTGAATTCGTCGAAATATAACAGCTTCTTCAGCGGTTGATAGGTTAAAAAAAGCTGCTAAATTTTAACAATTTTACGTTAACGTCATTTTTATATTAGCATGTAAGCGGTTGTTTTATCTTGGTAGTTGAAATATTATCTATTCAACTCTTTTTTTTTCATTTACGAATAACAATTAATGGGTTGACAAAGCACAAGTCATTATGAATCACTGTTAATTCATTTAAATGTCAACAATCTAGTCTACAGTCAAAGCTCCTTAATCGAAAGGAATACGTTCCGTAAATTAGCCGCAAATACGAAAATCTTTAATACGGAAACCTTGAATACAGAATGTTAGTTTATATAGGATTATAGGGAATACGTTCCAAGTATACAGAAAAATTTTGATGTAATGGAGTGATTATCGCACTTTGAACTTAATAGACCAATTCTGGATTGCTTTAAATCCTCTATCCTAAAGTTCATTGTAATGCTATTAAAAATATGCATATAGCTTTCCCGTGAATTACAGCCCCATTAAAGAATACTTTCTTGTGATTGCTGTCTTCGATTGATGTAGTGAGAGTGGTTTTAATTTTTTATTCACTGAGACACCAATGGTTTTTACTGATAGTAAGGTCCTCTTCGAACGCCTCTCCCGTGTCCGGTCGTAGGAGATTACCATGGATGATGTATATCCTTCCAAGGAAAGTCCTAGTAAGATGAACTGGGGTGGTTTCCCGTTTCACAGAACATGGTGGTGTAATGGTTAGCGTTCTGGCCTCGCATTCGGGAGAAGGGTGGGTCGAATCCCCGTCCGGGCATCCAGATTTGCGTTTTCCATGGTTTCCCAAATCACTCCAGGCAAATGCTGGGATGCTTCCTGCAAAAGACCATGGCCGAATTCCTTCCCATTCCTTGTCCCCCATCCTTTCCCGTCTCTAAAGACCTCAATGTTAAGAGACGTTAAGCAGTTTAAAAAAATATCCCCGTTTACTTCCTCAGTGTTACAGTGCTCCTTAGTGTGTATGACAGTGACACTGTGTGGTTCAGTATAGAGTGTTGTGGATGAGAGATGAAAGAAGGGAGAGGGTGGAAGCCGGTGTCGGCATGTTCAGGCCTACTTTTGCGAAACATTCTAAAGGGGGCGCCAAGCTTAACATTCCCATCCTACGGATGAATCACCATCAACAACATCGTATGCCCTTGCACCATATGCAATGCAGAGAAGTTTGGTGATTAGAAATTGCAACTTAATGAAAATCGTTGATGTAGTGTTAAGTGTAAATAATTCATTTACAGCACTCTGCGATCACACAAAAAGTATTGTGACTTATTTTAAGCAGTCTGTCAATGCTATGGATCTATTAAGATATGAGCAAGAAGCATCTGGGGAAAAGGAAGGAGAGGTGTTGACTTTGACACAAGCTGTTAGCACCAGATGGAACTCCTACTTTAATATGTTAGCACGATTTGTCAGACTCTCTGCAATTGTAGCTAAAATCTTAGCTACAAAAAGTCAGTCAAATATAAACACACCTGATATGGTTGCAACTTAACCGCTCAATGTAATACGTGACCTCATTGTCCTGCTTGGTCCTTTCAAAGAAGCCACTGAAGAGGTTATTGGTACAAATTATGTGACTGCTAGCTTAGCCATTCCTGTTACAAATCTGATTCGACAAGTAACGGAACAAGCTACTCTTTCGCCCACTTTAGGATTCAAGGTAAAAGAGGCTTTACTCCAAAGAATTCAAGAGAAATTAAGTCCTTTAGAAGGAAATACATTCCTTGTAGCAGCTACCATTTTGGACCCGCGTTTCATACGTATACACTTCACTTCTCCAATCGGTGTGTCAAATGCGATATCTACAATAAGTAATGATATTCGCTTTGTACTTAGACGACGAGGACAAAGTTCTCCAGAAGTAAAGTCTACAGCAGCAACACAATATATCGCAGATAACGCTTCAATTTGGTCCGCAAATGAAAAGCTATTATCCCTTAGCATTACTGTTATGCAAGAGGTTCCAAGCTCTGGCTCAGTTCCTAATGAGCTTAAGCAGTATCTTGACCAACCATTAATAGACAAAAAATCAGACCCAGTAAAGTTTTGGGTGAATTGCCAGTGCTCCAGCGCGCTGAAATACCTTATATGTCAAGCTTCTTCTGTGTCGTCCAAGAGAGTGGCTTCTGCAGTCAACTTAGCTGTACCGAACAACAGGAGTAGATTGACGGGGGAACACATAAAACAGAGAGTCCTTTTGATGTCCATATCAGACGAATACTGGTTTGATTGATTGAAAAAAAATTATAAATTAATAAAAGTTTGTATATTTTCTACCTGTGTCTTTAATTTTCAGAATTTTATTAAATATTTTGATGTATTTAATGTTTTTTTTATATATAATTACTCCCTTTAGACAAAAATATCGATATATCGAAATATCGATATTTTTCCCCTGATATATATCGATAGTGTTTGTAAATATCGTTTCGATATTTATCGATATATTTTTTTGATTGCCCATCCCTATAACGCAGGAGCATTAAATGAAATTCTGAACGTATGGTGACAAATACCAAAGATGGAATGACTAGATGTTGCATACTTCACACTAAACACAGAACTACAATGTCTTTGACCATAGCATTTAATGAATGCAATAAGATAACTTACAATAATAACTATTTTGTACACTAAACCACGTCTGAAATATTATTTCCCTTAATTCGGGATATTCAGTTTTTAATTGCCATAGATGGCCGTAATGAATGCGAGAAACTAATATCGAAAAAAAAAGAGATTTTTTTTGTCTACGCGCTCTGCCAACACAACTACAAAGTCTCTTGCAATCGTCTTTAGCGTTCTATTGACAATAAAATGGCGCCGGTGTTTGCAACTCCCCAATCAAATCAAAAGTAAAGATTTATATATTTTTTTATAATGTCGCTAAGTTCAGAATACTTGATGTACTGTACAATTCTGAATACCTGATATTCAATTGTACAGGTACGAAATATACTTTAATTTTTAGCTCCAGCACCAGAGTGTAGTAGCAAACTGGAAATTTTTAGCTCCAGTGGCAAATGAAGCAGCATAATGAGACTCGTCTAATGTTTGATACCGTGAAAACTCGGTCAAAATCGATTTAGCAGTTTCCAGAAGATATATTGTCTGACAAGAGAAAAAGTACAAAATGTCTTATGGAATCAACAGGAAAACAAGCTATGTACTACGCGGAATTGGGGGGGGGGGAAGCAAAATCCACGTCGGGCAACGTGGGGGGCGGGGGTTTTACAGGAAGCGAAAATGGAGCTACGTAGTTTATGGACGATCCCTTACGACTCTCTACCGAGGACACGTAAGACTCTGTAGGGAGAAACACATGCCAGTGAGTGGAACGATGGAGATGTTCCATTGTACAGAGTTGACGACAATAACAAGTGTGAACCAAAAAGCGTTTTTTCTGGTATGTTCAGCTGGGCGTATATGGGTTTTTCGAATACAAGCAATTACATTATGAATATTATCCGCCCGGAGACGACATCAACCTAACGGATCCTGTTTGGTAAGCTGTAACGCTCAGGCCTCGCACCCAGGAGTACGCGGGTTCGAATCCGCGTCCAGCCTTCCACATTTCGGTTTTCTACAAATCACTCAATGTGAATGCAGAAATAGTTCATTCAAAGCAATTGCCAAATTCCTTTCCGATCCTTGCCGCCGGTCCTGTCCTGCCTCTAGCGAATTTATTGTCGGCGAGTCATAAAAACCGAACGTGGTGGGTGAATGGTTAACGCTCCTCCCTCGCATTCGGGAGGACGCCGGTTCGAATCCCTGTCCGGGAATTCAGAATTGGGTTTTCAATGGTTTCCCCAAAACACTCCAGGCGAATGCCGGGATGCTTCCTACAAAAAGACCATTGCCGAATTCCTTCCCGTTCCTTGTTCCCAGTCCCATCCCGCCTCTAATGACCTCGACGTCGACGAGGCGTAAAGCCATAAGAAAAAAAAGGAGTCGTAAAACCATAAACAAAAATAATACAAAAAAACATTTCTGTTCCGCAGATCACATCAAACTATTCAACTTCTGCTTCAATTTTCAATTTGTAGAGTGACATCAATTCTTAGTCTGAAAAGAATTTTTAGAAAAATGGCATATCTTCCATACTGATTATCGCAGCATGTATGCATGAACAAACGGTGCCACGGGCACGGTAAACTGCATTAGAATCTACCGCTCTCATGCTTTCAGTGTTCCGTGTATGTTCCGTGTATGTTAAAGTTTTACAGCAAGATTAATTAAGGTTGTTGTTCCTTTGGTGAGCGTTTGACAGAATATTAAATTGACTCTAACGCTGTCTCTTCAGCAATACGAATTTGGGAGATATAGATTTTTTTATATGAGTCTTCTTGCAAGCGATAGCCACTCGTGAAGTGACTAATAAGGGAGCGTGCATAAACCACGTAGCTCCATTTTGCCCTCCTGTGAACCCCCCCTCCCCCCACGTAGCCCCACGTGGCTTTTTCCTCCCCCCCCCCCCACGTAGCACGTAGCTTTTTTTTCTTTTTGATTCCAGAAGACATTTTGTACTGTTTTCTCTTGTCAGACTATTGTAAATTACATGCGGATATAATTAACTGAGGGAAATAAATGTACACATGCTGTTGTGAGTTCTGTTCCTCATTTTAACTATGAAAAATGTTATGAAAGGAAAGCTACGTGGCCTGGCTCGGAACCCCCCCTCCCCCCACGTAGCCCAACGTAGCCTTCCAGCCAACCCCTCCCCCCCTGGCCCGAGCCACGTAGTTTGTGCACAGTCCCTAAGTATTAGTGCAGCACTTTGTGATGAAGAACTACCTAACAAAACTGTCCCTCTTCGGTATAATCCTCTGTTTCATTAGACAGAGAATCTTAACATGAAACTTTTGTTCGCCCTGATTCCTCTTGCACTAAATCTACTGTATAATTTCCTAAGCTCACTCATTCACTCACCTCTATAGCTATTGGCTGGAAAACGGTGTCACGTGTCAGCCTTCGCTCGCAAAACAGCGACCAGCGATACCATTAGTAGAAATTCCTGGTTATGTCCACAATTTAATAGCTAAGCAACTGCTACCAAGTTAATTGTCATAACACATTTATTAAGTTTGCTTTTCGTAGCGTTTCATAGACAAAAATCGATAAACTTTATATCTGAAAAAACGTGTATCTGTTTTTAGTAACATGTTACTAATGAAAACAACTTTAAAAAAAGTTTTAAAAATTAAATTACTCACGGTATCTGCTGTAACCACGAATGCCAATTGTCATTCCGGCTTAGAATAAATTTCAATTTAATCAAAAGATTCACTAACGTTGTTGCTTGACCAAAGTTTATGCATTACGGTTTATTTGCTTTTTAGGTATTTTACTGGCCACTTTCGTTAATGGTCTTTGTTCATGTTCACTGTATGTGAGTTATTAGGTTATTTTTAGTGGACATCAGACCAAATATGTTACCGAATCAACTATTCTTGTAATTCATTTCTTCGAAGTTGCT
The DNA here is from genome assembly GCA_031002005.1 of Vandiemenella viatica. Taxonomy (NCBI): domain Eukaryota; kingdom Metazoa; phylum Arthropoda; class Insecta; order Orthoptera; family Morabidae; genus Vandiemenella; species Vandiemenella viatica. The sequence goes on along the minus strand of CM061920.1, from coordinate 17,004,412 downwards.
CGTCTGTTTAATAATATGAAATGTGTATTAAGTTCTCTGGCCGTTACAGATCCTATGACCAATGATTACATTATCAGTATTTGCCCAATCTCAATAATAATAATAAAAAAAGTCACGCTTTCGAAGCAAACTGGAATTTTTTAAATTTTGCTGAGTGATCTTTAAGAGACAAATACAAGTTTGTATTTAAACAATTATACGATTATGTTTTCGTCCCTTTTTGTGTTTAACCTCTATTTGTTTTTGAGTTCTTCATGCTCAGAGATTTTATTCACCCTGAAACACAGGTCGAGTTTATATTTGATAAGAACAGGTCAACCTGTCATAATCTTTCATCCTAAAAACTGGAACTATTCTAGACCCGTGACGATACGTAAAAAACGGTAACGGGCTTACACTAGTAAAGAATAATATACTTCTCCACCGAACAATTGATTCTTGTTCTTCAACAACTGAGGAGCGTGATTGAAATTATTTAGAAGATGTGTTTTTCTTATTTTCCCATTATCTCTTCATCCTCTCGCTGAGCTATTTCCTGCGTTCCTCCGTCCAGTTGTTCCTTCTTCTAATATAATGTTTGCCGGCCTCGGTAGCGTGGGGGCTAGAGTGCTAGCTCCACGTGCCGAAGGCCGCCGGTTCGAATCCGGCCGCGGGCATGGATGTTTAAGTGTTGTGTGTCTGTGTGAATGTCTTGTCCGTCCTGTGGCGTCCATACATTGGAAAAAATACACATTGAGCTGGCTGTATGGCCTCCGTTGCCGAATGCCATTTAAAAAAAAAAAAATATAATGTTTGTTGACAAATTAGTGGTTATTGACCACGCTACTAAATCAGCGTCAGTCCTGTATAATGTCATATGTGATTCCAATTTCCTGGAGATCCTTTTCGATTCCAATCAGCGAATTGTTTTACATTTTAATGAAATGGCCATTTTGAGAATTCTTTTGGTTAGTTAGTTATTAATTCTGATAATTTGGCTGTAGAATTTAATTCGTCTTTTCCTCAATGTGTCTGAAATATTTTCCGAATGCTGATATATTTCATGTAAACCGAGAGTTTTGGTGAGTGGTTAACGCTCTAGCCTCGCATTTGGGACGACGCCGGTTCGAATCCCCGTCCGGGCATCCAAATTTGAGTTTTCCATGGTTTCTCCTAATCACTCCAGGCGAATGCCGGGATGCTTTCTTCAAAAAGGCCATGGACGAATTCCTTCCCGTTCTTTGTCCCCAGTCCCATCCCGCCTCTAATGACCTCGACGTCGACGAGGCGTAAAGCTATAAGAAAAAAAAGTTCATGTAATTTCCTTTCATATAAATTCCTCCTGTGCAAACTGAGCCAAAGATTTCCGCAAAGTTTTCCTTTCTTTAATCAGTGAGCAGTCACCAATAATAAATGTTTCTGATGCGTATAATGTCTCCGGTTTGATTACAATGTCTTGACTCGGCATTTAGGGATATTGACTTTTTTGTTGTATCTGTTCCAGGTTATTTTACAGGCTTTTTGTAATTTAGATATTCTCTTCTAATTTACTTCGCGACTTAGTGCTGAAGTCTGAATAATTGCTCCTAGATATTTAGTTACTTAAGAGATATTACCACATCCCGTTTTCATGGATTATTCATCTTGTTGCGGAGACATTCTTCCATATAGTGGATTTTAGCATACGAGATTTGGAGATCACATTTAGCTGAAATTTCATGCAGTTTTTCAAAGGAGTAGATTGCCTCTCCAATTAATACCAGAGGCTGACCTGCCGATATTCTCATTATCATACTCGTAATTGGTTTCTTTACATTCCTCTCAGTAATTCAGGAATTTTGGAGATGGCTTCAGTAACGATCTTAAGTTAACATATTTATACTCAGTCCGTAGATCAGACGCTCTCTGCAGCCACTATGTGATTCCTTCCTCTCACAAGCAGCGCTGAAAAACAACTGTGCTCTCGTCGTTTCTGTTCATCATTCAGTAACAACTAACCTCTCGCAGTCTGATAGCGCAGCCAACCTTAGTTATAATTGCAATGTAAAACTCACGAGTGACTTTCCAACGAAAATATATTCTTGGTCTTGCATTTTTTTATAATACAGTACAACAACATTACAATTTAAATATGTACAGTTTACAAAATGAAAAAAAGTAAACCCGACCCGAGCAGAGGACACTTTAAAACCGAAATCTTCACCTCGAATTTCACTATCCCCCATAGTTAACAGCCATTGGGTAAGGGGGTGACCAACTTACTTGAAAAAAGGTAGCATAAACTTACATTTAGAACAGAAAAGTGAAAAAATCTAACTTTATAAAGAAATGGAACACTTGTGACAATTAGTTTTTCCCGGCGTATGGTAGACAAGAATTCTTCACGGGTCTTCTGCCGGATAAGATCTTTTAGACACGACGTTTCGGCAGTCACCTCCGCTGCCTGCATCTGGTGAGCTGTCATCGCGAAATAGCTGCCGCGACGGTTCGACACCCATTGGGTTCATTTGTTCAGGGGATTATTGTAAAATAATAAAAACTAGTTACTGTTTTTATTCAGACCTTAATTTGAACGATTTAACTGAACATTTTACTTTTATGTTTATTACCAAAACATTAGTGAATATTTTGGTGGATTAAACCGATAATAGGATTTTAATCATACAAAATGATGTATTTCAAACTTAAAGAAAAAACTAAATTATAAAATTACAATTCTTCTTAAAATTCAACACAAAAGCAAGATAATATTTGGATTTAGACTGAAATAAATCAGAACTAGTCTATCCCCGTTAATATTCAACTTGTATGTAAAGGAAGCAATAAAGAAAGTAAAAGAAAAATTTCCATGTGGCATAAGTGTTCGGGGAAAAAAAATCAGTATGCTACGATTTGCTGATGACATTGTCTTGGTAGCAGAGATAGGGCTGAGGATTTTGAGAAATTACTGAATGACATGAACAAAATACTGAAGGAAGATTTTGGACTGAATATAAATCAAAGCAAGATTAAAGTGATGAAATGTAGCAGAAATGATACAAATACTCGCAGATTAAATATAAAAATAGGATCGAATGCAATAGGAGACGTAAGTGAATTGTTTTATTTGGGAAGAAAAATTACAACCGATGGCCGAAGCAGGAATGATGTTAAAAGCAGAATAGCACTAGCAAAAAGAGCCTTCATGAAAAAGAGAAACCTTTTAGTTTCAAATATTGATCTAGGAATTAGAAAGAACTTTCTTAAAACTCTATGTGTGGAGCACTGCACTTTACGGCTGCGAAACATGGACTTTAGGAATACCAAAAAGAAGGAAAATTAAAGCATTGAAATGTGGTGTTACAGAAGAACGTTGAAAATTAAGTGGACGGACAAAATAAGAAATGAACGAGTTTTGGAAATGATGAGTGAGGAAAGAAGTTTATGGAAGAAGCTTACAGAAAGGAGAGACAGGCTGGTAGGTCATATTTTGAGACATGTTAATGTGTTAGTGGAGGGAACAGTCGAAGGTAAGAACTGTAGAGGAAGACAGAGATTAGAATATATGAAGAAGATTATTGAGGACGTGGGTTTTAAGGGGTATGTAAAGATGAAGAGGTTAGCACTAGATAGGAAGGGATGGAGGATTGCATCAAACCAGTTGAAAGACTGATGACAGCAAAAAAAAATTGGAACTAAGTAAAATTCTATTAAAACACGTCCGTTTAACGGCTAAGCAAGAATGCAACAGCACAGCTTCTGTTTTATTCACCACAGAGAATATATAATATCCATGGACAGCATTGATACTTAGACTAAGACAATTTTATTTCGATATCATATTATAACACCCCCACTATATCGAAATAAGTGACAGCCTCGCAAAACATTACAATATATTACTTAATAACCCTATTTTGTTCATAAGTTTGTAATGTTTGAAGGCACAAAGAGCTTTAGTGAGCAAGTCAGCTGGTATTTCAGCAGTTTCCATGTATTCAAGTTTAATATATTTATTTAATACAGAATCGCGGACAAAATGGTAACGAACATCAATATGTTTAGACCTCTTGTGTATTCACTGATTACTTGTAACCTTCAATACACTCTGACTGTCACTAAAGATAGTAATCATACACACATTGCCCGTGATTTCAAATAACATATGTCTTAAATATACTGCCTCTCTGACAAAGCCATATATTCTGCTTCAGGGCTTGACAGGTAAATGCATGTAAATATCTTCCTTCAGATACCCCTGAAGTTACATTTAAATACCTAACCATAATTGTACACCAATTGCAAATAAAGTGTCTAACAACCAATGAAAAGGTTTCATGATAATCTACACTTGCTATTTGGCAAAAACATTTAGCCACTGACCTAGCATGATATCACACTTTCAACCTTTCTTATTCAAACACCCACTTGTACTGCACTTGATGTTGAAGCCATCAGCCTTGCCTCCAGGGCTTGGATGCGATTCTCCTGTCTGACCATAACTGCCTTCATCTTCTGCATCACTTGCTGGAATTCTCTGATGATATCATCCGGAACACAGCTGCCTTCTTCTTTACAGGATACACTTAATAAAGTTGTACCATATCTTTGAAGCGGTTTCCTTATTCTTTTAGGCAATGTCTTAATTTCCACACTCTCAGCTGCAGTACTTTCTTCCAAGTTATCTTGCTCTTCTACTTCAGCATAGTCTGATTGAGATGATTTCAGTAATTCTGGTTTGCCTGTTCCTGTCAATTGTCCTTCTTGACCAGACTCCCCCACTGAAACACTAATTTCTTCATATTTATTATCTTTTCTACTCTCCATAATAACCACATCCTTGCATATTAATATATTCTTCTTCTTGTAGTCATAAATTCTATAACCTTTCATATTTTCTGAATATCCAACAAGAATGTGTTTATGTGACTTTTTGTCCCAAGTTAAACGTTTTTCTTTGGGAACATGGACCATTACATCACTGCCAAATATACGAATATGGCTTACATCAGGTTTCTTGCCATACCACAATTCATATGGTGTCTTGTCTTGAGTTCCTGATGCAATTGATCTGTTTTTTAAGTACACGGCTGTGTTTGCTCCTTCTCCCGAAAACCTTTCATCTAGCTTTGGATTAAACAACATACATCTTGCTTTCTCAACTATTGATCGATTCAGTCTTTCACATATACCATTTTGTTCTGGGGTGTAAGGTTTACTTTTCTGATGAATAATACCTTCTTTCTTCAAAAAATCTGTAAACTCATTATTACAAAATTCATAGCCATTATCAGTGCAAAATATTTTAATTTTCTTATTCTTTTGGTTTTCTACCAAGGCTTTAAATTCTTTAAATCTGCTAAATACTTCACTTTTAGCTTTCAAGAAGTAAATAAATGCCATGCGACTGAAGTCATCCACCAGCAATAAAAAATATCGCGCACCACCTAAGGATTTATGTTCCATTGGGCCACACACATCAGCATGTATAATCTGCAATGTCTCTGTACTTCTTTCTCCAATATTTTTGAACGGAAGTCTTGACTGAATTCCCTCACAGCACACGATACAACTGTTTTTTTCCCGTTTGAAAATTATCAGGATAACTAAGTCCATCAACCACACCAGACTTCATTTTATTCATATCTGCACTATTTATATGACCGAGTCTTCGGTGCCACGTATAACCATCATTTAACACAGGAGCAGCCAATAAACTGTGCTCACTTTTCATTTTATGTTTTACCTTCAACTTGTAAACACCACAAATAAGTTCTCCTATAGCCACCAATTCACCGTTCATATTATGTATGAAACAATTCTGTGAATCGAAATGAACTTTATTACCGTTCTTTATGAGTTCACTCACTGATAAGAGGTTAGTCGTCAGACTTGGCACACACAATGCATTTTTCACAGTAATATCATAACCACAATCTGAAGTTATCTCTACATCGCCGGTACACAGCACAGGTACTTCGGTTTTGTCAGCGATAATAACTTCTGGTTCACTTGACGAATACAATGCATTTTTTATCCAATGTTCATTCGGCGTCATATGAGAACTTGCGCCGGAGTCAATATACCAATCTTGTTTACCAAACTTGCCGGATAGAAAAACAACACTAAACACATTGGATTGTTTAGGTTCATCTGATTTCACCAGCAAAGGACATTGATTCCTGTAATGCCCACCTCGTTTACACCTGTAACAAGTGATGGATTTAACTCCTGTCATTTTTACATTTGACTTTTCCACGACGTAGTTTCCGCTTTTGTTTTGCCTGTTAGCAGTCTTGCTCCTATGGTTCTGCCAACCTTTGGAAGCGAAAGCGGTTTTTGTCTCTGATTCATTCGAATCTGACATCTCCATATCGATCAATTTTGTCCTGATAACATCCGCCGTAATAGGAATCCCGGAATGTTCAATCGCCATGATCATTGGTGAAAATCGTTCTGGTAAACCTGCCAGTAACAACGAGCCAATCCATTCGTCGTTTATATCAAATCCAGTTCCACTTAATCTTTGCGATGTCTCAATAATATCTGTCACATACGACGTCATTGAATCACAATTATCAAGCCTGATTGATATAAGATGACGAAGTAAGGTTATTCTTCGTGTAAACCCGGAATCGTCAAACATAGTTTTAAGCTGCGCCCATAGCTCCTTCGTTGATTTAGCTTGCTTTACGTGCACATACAACGCTGGATCAATTGTAAGAATGAGCTTCCCTTTCGCCTTTGCATCATCTGCGGCTGCAGTGCTAGTACTTCCTTCTTCCTTTATTAAGTCGGACATGCCTTCTAACACCAACATATTCTCCGCTGCAAAAGCCCATACATCGTAGTTGTCTCTGCCTTTAAGCTTAGGCACGTTAACTACAAAATTCGAAGCGCGTAACTAATTATTTATAAGATTACGACTTTTCCGTATTCTGTTTACTAGAATAGCGAAGAAAATAACTCTGGGGCACAGTCTGGGCCCATAACCTATTAAAACACGTCCGTTTAACGGTTAAGCAAGAATGCAACAGCACATCTTCTGTTTTATTCACCACAGAGAATATATAATATCCATGGACAGCATAGATACTTAGACTAAGACAATTTTATTTCGATATCATATTATAACAAATTCTTACAATAAAATAAAATATTAAGATTCAAAATGAAGTAAAAAATATAAATAGCATAAACCTGATATTTCTCAATATTTGGGGTTATAGCTCAGTGAGTTATAGCCTCAAGCCTTCACGTTCAGTTATCTGTAACCGATTTTATACTGAAGAAGACTGGCTACTGCGATAAAACACTTTACCGCAAGGTATGAATACGGAAAAGCTAGCGAAAACTTTCCTGCCATAGTCCGTCATACCGGATAAGCAACAGGTTTGCCTTTCTGAAACCAGAACTGTTGGTACCACTTCTTAAACTGCAGCTTCGCTAGTACTTATTTTAATAATTTCTCCTTGAAGTACGATACCCAATTCTTCAATCGATCTAAAAACCAAGTGTTGTACTTCAATAGTCAAATATACTCAACCCCGATTTTAAAGTATATGTGAATGACATTTAAACGTTGTACACATGCCGAAACATCATATTGGTCGTTTGTCAGTCATAAGATGGGGGTCTGGGAAAATTTGTGGTTTCCAATGGTTTGATTGAAAAGATTCATTCTAGAAAGAAGAACTGAAATTATAGTCTTTGTATTTATTAAATCCAGACTGTCTCCTTATAACTGCAAGTTAACTCATTAATTTAGTAAAGCTACAGTTACTTTACCATAGGCCTGAATTTATGATGACTGTGAGTTATAAGAAACAGTTGCCTCACACTTATCTATCATTAGTGTAACATCTCTCCGTGTTTTTGTGTATTTTATGTTTAACATTGCATTTCATTCAATGTAACGAGAAGTAATGCTAATTGTACTATTTATTATAGTGAAGATAAAGTATAGGGACTTTTTGATTTCTTGAATATATTTGTTGAATTTTTTGAATATTTAAATAGCGACATCAAGTATAGTTCCTCGTTACTGAGAATTCAGACTTCTCTAACGCATAATATACTTTTTTTCTGATAACAGAATAAAATATCTATGATTTTGTACCTATAATTTTCTAAAAAATCACTATAGACTTAGTGTTTACTTACTCAGAAATGTTTTGGTTACCTATGGAAAGATGTTGGTTGTTGTAGTAACAACCTACGTGCAACAATTTGCACGTTGTTGTTTATTTCTGGTAGAATTAATTGTACTGTTGTATGTCAACAAATAATTTGTTGATTATTATGCTTAAGAATAAGGTTAACATTAAATTAAAGTCAAAAGTATACGAAGACTTGGGAAACAGATCCAAATTTAAAACGGAAAGTAGTTTCGTTGCGTTATTATGATTTCTTTTCATTATGAATCAGATGACGTTATACAATATTATATTCAATATCTGCCGTCCTTTACGGCCTTACCACAGGATTATCAACGTCATTGAATCACAACTGTATCTGTTATTTTACGAAATTCATAAGAAATATTATATTTTACATACTTAACCTACAAAAAAATTTTTGGGGTATTTTAAGGGTTTTTGACGTATGCTTTAGGTACCCAGGAATCAGGTATGGAAGGGCTTGGAGAAGAGAGGAGTTCCCAAAGAAACCATCAAGAGAGTGACGGAACTATACCAAGGAAGTGTGAGCTATGTGAAAATAGGGGAAGGAAGATCGGAATGGCTGAAACGAAGAAATGGACTAAATCAAGGAAGTGCCTTATCATTACTACTCTTAATTGTAATCATCGATGATATAATGCAGAAAGTGGCAGTGAGGATGGGAGAGGAAAACATGAAGGTGACGGCTTTTGCAGATGATCTGGGGAGATGATGAAGAGGAAATGCAGCGGCAGTTGGATGTATGGACAGACAGTGTGCAGGAATATGGCCTGAAATTTAATGTAAAGAAATGTGAGCACATGGCACAACCAGAAAGAAGAATAGGATAACCCAGGGAATAGTGGTGGCAGGTGAACAATTAAAGAAGGTAAGCAGGACCAAGTATTGGGGGAGTGTATTAGAGGAATGTGAAGGTAATGATGGCGACATATGTGAAAGATGAAGTCACGCACAGGCGTTTCTAAGGAGCATTAAAAGACTGATATGGAATATAGATATGCCACAGAAAAACAAGAGAGCAATTTATCACACATACTATCTGCCTATATTGACATATGCTGCTGAAATATGGACAGTGAAGAAGCAGGGTACAAGCAAGTGAAATGAAGTTTTTAAGAGGTAAAATAGGAGTTACTAAAATGGACAGGATAAAGAATGAAGTGAATAGATGCACCATAAAATAGGAACCCCTACAGGAAAGGGTATAAAGGACCAGACAGAGATGGTATGGACATGTGAAGAGAATAGAGGTTCAGAGAATCCCAAGAAAAATCCACGAAATAAAGGTGCATGGTAAACGACCCAGAGGAAGACCAAGAGATGGATGGCTTAAAGGAGTGGAGGAGGGTGTACGGAAGATAGGAGAGGACTGGAACAAAATGGTGACAGAGAGGTGGTGCGATGAAAGAAGCAAATGGAGAGGCTTGTCCATGAAGCAGACCCGGCTCGTGGCTGGAAACTGTTGAGGATGATGATGACGTAAGCTTTAGGAGTAAATATGTTTTTGAATTTGCAACCCTGTATCTCTGAGAGGGAAGTTATGGCGGGTGGAGGTATGATGTGTGTGTGCCTCGGTCGTGAGCTAGGACTGGTTGATGCGTGAAGTCACCCAACAGTGAAACGTAGTAGGATGAACGTAAGATAGTCCTGAGTAATGTGAAGTCTTACCAAGTAACCGTAAATAAAGTAATATTGTGAGTTAAAAATTAAGTGCCGTGTTACGAGCCAATCATTGTCCGATGGCCTCATCCCGATTTCACTTCACATGAACAATTCTACGGAATTCACACGAGGTGTAACCAATTTTACCGAACGAAGAGGAAGAACGAGGCCAGGTATAATTACAAGTGGGTACACTTGACGAGGATTTGGGTAAACTTATATGTGGCATACGTGATGAGCACATGTTTTGGGTAAACGTGCAGGGTGGACCCCCTCCCCCTTTATATCTCGTACACCTCCAAATTTTCTTGTCGCCCACATCGGCGTTTTGAAGAAATCACACCGGCATTCGCCTGGAGTGATCTGGGAGTACCATGTAAAACCCAAGTCTGGATGGCCGGACGGGGATTCTGACCCTCCCGAAAGCGAGGGGAGAGTGTTACCGTTCACCCATCACTCTCGGTTTCAGAAACGAATGACTATTATTTGTTTGAATGAAATATTTCGGATTACTTACATTTCATGTATTTCTTAGGTTATGTTGTGATAAGATTCCACTACTGCTACAAAGAATTCAGCGTTAACACCGGATGATCTGTCCTTATGTGAATTTATTCATCTAATCATCGTAAACAGATTAACATGTGAAGTTAAATGAGCGTCGCACTGTAATTTTTTATATCTCTGACTCGCGTTATAGTTTTTTTATCTGTGCCCTTCGAGTTTTTATGCAGGTACTTCCACGACACACAACTGCCTCTTAACAGGCACCGTAGTTGCATTTCCTTTTAATAAAATTACTGAAAACTAGATGACCCGTGCGAAAATTTCGCGAAAACGATGGATAGTAACTTTGGTGGTTTGTAATAGAACGACAGAAGAACCGCCTCGTTTGTTTCAATTGTTTATTTGTTTAGTGTAACAGGTACGTAACACAAGTCGACGCCTGTGAAGCAGTTTACTAATATCTCTGTGATAGGTGCTGATGCTGTCTAGTGGCTTGGCTCTGAACTGTCTCACACGTGCGACTTTCACAGTTATTACCTTTGTCCTTCAAGCATCAAATACAAAAAAATTTGGTTCTAAATTTAAAATGTTGCCTGAGTGGAGATCTTAATCTTTTAATTATACCTTATTTATCGATTTCGGTTAGGCATTAAGGGAGATAAACGGCAAATAACCAAAAATAAAATAAAATGACACGCACACACACTCTTAAGCGTCAAATTCCGAAAAAATACCAACCTGAGGTATTACCTAACCAAAGCAGAGACATTAGTATTTAAAATCATACCTCATTTATCTATTTCGGTTAGTTTTCAACGGAGATAAATGGAACGCGAGAAAAAAAAAGACGTTTAGGGTCGAATTCTGCAGAATTCCTTTCATAAAATGTGATGTGACCAAAGCGGAGACCTTCATCTTTACAATAATACCACATTTATCTATTTAGGTTAGATATCAAAGAAGATAAATGACTCGTGACACAAAAACGCGTTGTAGAAATATTAATACTTTTGCTCTTTAAGGGTAGAAATCCGAAAAATTTTCACGTTTTTCATTTCAACTGTAATTCCTTTAATCCTTCTTCTCACCTGAAATTAGCTTTTATACTGTACCGGTACCTGGAATTATTTCATGATTTATCCTTTTAAATAAAATCAATAATACAATAAAGTCTTTCTAGAATTCTTCCTATGTTATTCCACACTACGCATAACTTTAAACTGTATGGGCAATTAATATTTCACAACTTCGATAGCATCAATATTCCCTCTAGCTGCCAGGCGTACGGATTATTCGTAATACATTATCCTTTTATAGTCCGTCAGCTCATACCGCCAGTGGCGGCCCTAGGGCGGTGCGAGCGCACCGGGCGCCATCGAACGGGGGGCACCGAAAATGAAGCGATAGATCGTCTGCACAAAAAAGGAAAAATAAATTCTATAATAACCAATTGACATATTATTTTAAAACACTAATCATCAAGAAGAGTTTACAAACGTAAATCTTCTATTTAATGCATAGTCGTATGTCGTCATAGAACCTACCATGTTAGACTTTAGGCGATTGCAATTAACGTTGGTGTCGTACATATTTAGAAAGCATAATGTGTCTTTACAGAAAAGACATGTCACTAACTACAGGAAAAAAGAAAGAAAAAAAACTGTCTGGCGCAAAATACTTAAAAAGAAAACAAAACCACGACTAAACTGAGAAGGCTTCAAACTTGCTTGCAAAATTTTTTTAGAGTTGAGAAGTCATATGAATCGTCGTCACCAGAATGAGTTCCTCAAGCGCCAGAAGAAAATTATTTAACTTAAGTTCTTCAGACGAGGCTCATGATGATAAAGAGCAGCATGTACGAGGAGAGTTCGCTATGGCTGGAACGTCGTCTGCAGTTCAAAATATTACAGAATGGAGATATACTAGACAGACATACCACTACCGCCACCTGTTCAAAGTACGAATTATAATGATATTTCAAAATGGACACTCATTGAATCTGCAGCCACAGATGAAGGAATTATCTGAGCAACGAAAAATCCAGGAAAAAAATCATAGGCGTTAATTTTCAAAGAGTAATACCAAAAGAGAAACTTATAAAAGAAGATGGCTTATTTTCTAAATCTGCAGATAAAGTATATTGTTTTTACTGTTGTTTATTCAATAGAAGATCCGACTCTCATCTGGGAAAAGAAGAGCTCAAATCACCAGCACACCATGCTCAGTTGGATAGAAGCTTGGATTTGATTAAAGTGCTTCAGTGCAATAGACAAGCATTTGTAAATACAGACTGAAGACGAAAAATCACGGTGGGTTGCTATCCTCGAATGAATGATGCCCAAAGTATTCTTTTTAACATACAATAATTTCTTGTTCAGAGGAAGCTTTGGATCTGAAACTCTAAATACACCTAATGATGTTAACTTCCTGAGTATATTGCAAATGCCAGGAAAATATGACTCTTTGTTAACGAAACATCGCCGTATTTCTAACAGGGAGACTGATGTCTATTATTTTGCCAAATGAATGAAGTTCGTAATAAAATCTAAATACTTTTCTGACACATTGAATTGAACTCCTGATGTCAGTCACGCCGAACAATTATCTTTAACATTGCTTTTGTTAACACTAATAAAGACAAATTCCAAGTGCGTATTTAGTTGCTTACAAGCAGACAAGTGACTCTTCGGGACTGGGGAGCTGGACTCACTGGCCTGTTTATCGATGATACTTTGCATAAGTTCGATTTGGATTTGAATCTGGGACTTTTAGTTATGGCTTTATTTCCTTATTTGTTTGTTTTAGAAACATTATTAAAAACTATGTGAATGTGAACTTGATGTAAGCATTGTCTACTCCATAGTAGCTTACATAAACCTTTTCAAACATATAGTGTTTCTTTTTTACTGTTATTGTTTATCATTCATACCGCTGCTATCCTTTACTAATCTTTCTGAGGTTTGAGTTATCCTCTTTAGTAAAATGCGTCGTCTGAAGACTGCGCTCACCTAGATACATCGGCAATATTAGGCGAGTCTCGATAATACCTGAAGTGTAAGTTATACTGACTGCCACCACAGCGCTGCTTTTCTAACCAGCAAAATGAATAACTGTGTTGATTTTTTTGCGTTTATACTGTTAAAAAGAAGTGTTAATTTAAAATAAATAATTTAATTTGATTTTATTTGTTCTTACAGTGGTAATTGCGATGCCAGCTAAAAGGTAATTTTCATATGTGGAAATAACTGCACAAAAATACGAAGAGCAGCGGAAAAAAATTTAATGCGAGGAAGAGATTAAAGAAGATAGTACGTTCGTTTAAATTTGCAAGTTCTATTTGCTTATTTACGACGACTAGATGCAAAAAAAATCCATGTAAGGAGATGGGTATTAGATATTTATGCAATATTCTCTGTAGCAGTTATAAGAACTAGGTTAAAACATAATCTAAGAATTTTTTTGACTTAAGATAATAAATAACGATAAGGAACGGGGAGGAATTCGCCCATTGCCTTTTGAAGGAAGCATTCACCTGGAGTGGGTTGGGGAAACCATGTAAATCACGATGGCCTCATCCCGATTTCACTTCACATGCACAATTCTACGGAATTCACACGAGGTGTAACCAATTTTACCGAACGAAGAGGAAGAACGAGGCAAGGTATAATTACAAGTGGGTACACTTGACGAGGATTTGGGTAAACTTATATGTGGCAAACGTGATGAGCACATGTTTTGGGTAAACGTGCAGGGTGGGCCCCCTCCCCTTTTATATCTCGTGGACCTCCAAATTTTCTTGTCGCCCACAACCGGCGTCCTCCCTAATGCGAGGCCACTCACCCACCACGCTCGGTCGAAGAAACAACGAAGTTTATTAAAAACTCAGAGGAAGTTTGCACGAAACGTACGTAATCGCGAAATATATCAATCAAAGTAATAACAGTTTTTCGTTTTTGAAATTATACTTTCCTGCATTTAAATAAAATGCATTTATTTAAAAAGATCCTAGCCAAGTACTTCGAGAATCTAACCAAAGTAAGGTACTCATATCTCAAAAAAAATCACTAAAAATTATGGTTTTTGATATTTCATTACAAGCCTTTCCACAATAAATTACTACCACCATAATAGTTTTTGACGGTCGTAAAAACTAGTTAATATATAAAGACTATCTTCTGCTCGTGGCTTTGATGGAGTGGATTTCATAACGCATTCATATACGTATTCTAATCCCATGAGAACTACTTTTTCGATCGGAATGAAAGTAGATAGCCAATAGACTATTCCATATTTTATCCTGAGCCGTTTCGACGAGAAACAGTAACAAACATTCAAGCAAATAAACTTTTACATTTATAATATTATTGGGATGTAAATAATGTATATTATCTTCAATCTGTCTCTATAGACACCTTAATCGCGAATAAGCGATTTTACACTTCGGGCGCCACAATGAGATCCCGCACCACCTGAAAAAAATAGCTAGGGCCGCCCCTGCATACCGGTAACATTTCCAATTTCAGATCCACCAGATCTTCCTTAATCAGTTCCTTTCCATCCATCCCTTTTCATTCATTTCTCTAATTATAATAATGTATGTAACCTTTATGATCAGTCCACATATTATATTTTATTTGCTGTTAAAGATTCTTAACAAAAACTTGTCATTAATTATATATATATATAGACGTTTGTGTCCCTATACTTCACCCTACAGCCACCGCTACCTAGCGCACAGCACTGATGTTTGTGTGTAGTAGTAGCCTCAATTCTCCCATCGTGCTCAACGTTGGTCGAATGTCGGTAAGTGTGGGGGTGTGGGAGATATGGTGATTGAAAGTGGTCCATCAAGGACATTTTCTTCTTTCGACCAAAGACATGTGCGTCCCTATATTTCACTTTGCTGCCACAACTAATTAGCGCAGACCACTGGTGTTTGTATGTGGCAGCGGCCTCGATTCTCCAGTCGTGTACTATGGTGGGCTAGATGTTGGTAGCTATGGGGGTGTGTGAGATATGGTGGTCGAAAGTGGTCATCTAGGACATTTTCTACAAAAGACATGTGTGTCCATATATTTCACTTTGCAGCCAAAACTACCTAGCGCAGTCCACTGCCGTTTGTGTGTGGTAGTAGCCTGGAGTCTTCCAACGTGGACTATGGTGGTTGCATGTCGGTAGCTATGGAGGAATGGGAGCTATGGTGGTTGAAATTGGTCGACGGAAGGCATTTTCATATTTCAACCAGAGACATGTGTGGCGGTATATTTAACTTTGCAGCCATAAATACCCTGCGCAGATCAATTGTGTTTGTGTGTGGTATTAGCCTCAGGTCTCGTGCACTATCGTGGTTGCATGACGGTAGCTTACAATCAAAATTCTTTACAAACACGAACGAAGTCGTGGGCACCAGCTACTAGCTTATAACATCACTTTATATTCATTACACACGAAATAAATATTATTCAGACTTGGTTGCTAACACTTTATAAATTAGCGGGACGTATGTCTGATAGACACTCAACCCCCTGGTCCCGCCTGGGCCAGGGATGTGCGAGGGTTGGCTCTTAGCATACCTGCGAGGCGAGGGAACAGTAATGAGGCTGGCGTCCGCCACTTCCGTGTCATTACGCGAGATTACACGAATTACCCGCGGCGGTAACGAGGCGGGCAGGTCCCGCGCGCGCAGTTTATTTGTTTTCGATTGTTGTGTCAGCGGAGGTGAGCGACCCCGCGCGATTCGTGATTCCCGCACGCCTCGATTTAGGGGCCGGCACTATTCGCGCGGCACAATGCAGGCGCCGCGATCTGCATTACGCTGCCGTCGTTACGGATTCGACGCGCCGGCCGATCAGCGGGCAGCCGCTCTGTTCTCCGCCGTTTTGTTCGTCATTCGCACTTGTCGATGGAGAGCGCGCCAGACTTCCGTGTACCATTCGCAGCATCACAATGCGGACGAGCTGTGTACGAACGGTAAAAAGGACGCTGCTCCTCATCACAAACAATATAACGATCGAGCACACTAACACTCTGATCAACTCGATGTGTGACTCCCTTATACTCAGATTTACTGTACATAATATAATAAATGCATCCGGATTCCTTATATAAATAAGCTAAATAGAGCTATAGAGCTCTAGTCGCCTCTGACCCTCTTTAATAATTCTAGTCTTTTAAAACGCGAAAGAGATTCTTCAAATTTTGTAGCGTGATAACTTACAGTCAAAAACAGGTGAGCTTCATATTTTTTTCAACAGGTCTAGATATTAATATGTTTAGTAATAAGATTCATAAGCTCATATCACATGATAAACAGCTGCCTGTGGAAGTTAGCCCTCTCCTCTATAAATTATAAAAATAACTTAAATTATATGAAAACCTATTTTTGGAGGGTTGTCCCGATTTGTAGCCCCGAATCCCGATTCTTTTTTTTACCTTCCGTCCCGATTTTTAATCACCTGAACCTGGAAATACTATGCAGCAGCATGCCTGTGTCGAGCCGCTCAATCAATGTCTCACTGCTGCCAATACTTTAGAAAATAATCCCCAGTCAGTGTTAAATCTGCAGTGGACCAGGGAATACAGCCATGCCGAAAACGATTTTTTTTTTTTTTTGAAAGCACGAAGTTACGGAGTGAAGAAAAGAAATTTGAAGGAAGTAGTTTAGTAGAGACGAAAAAGTTCTTTTCTGTATGTTATGTGAAATTAAAATGACTCAAAATTTAATTTCCTAATGGTACAGCGAGTGCACGGATACAAATAATGCTGTCTACATGAAAGCGACACTACTAGATAAAATAAATGATGTATAATTGAGCATTTTTCGATGTATAGTAGATTATATGTTCGGTCATATTTTGTCATTTTTAAGTCATATAGGCCTATACCCATTTTTAAGGTAATATTTGCACACACATATTTTTTTGTTCATGAAGATCCGAACCCTACTCACAACTTACACTAACCCACAAATAATAATGTCTTCACTATCCACAGCATGTCCTGAGCTATACTGCTGGCGTAGAATGTGTGAAGGCGTTGGTTCAGTTCCCGATCGGGCCATCCAGATACTAGTTCCGTGGATAGACACTCGTTAGTGATTTCCTTGCCATTCTTGTCCCACAATCGGTGTTCTTGATTAAAAAGTTGGTTTATATGGAGCAACAAAAATTTTATATAACACAAAAATATTATTGTAATATATATATATATATATATATATATATATATATATATATACTTTAATTTCATCATAAGTACAATTTACAAATATGTTACATTAAAAATTATATATAGTATTTTATTCTTTGGCATATTTCTCATTTGAGTGAATTTTTTTCAGTAGATTGCTGTCATTGTTTAAAAGTTTGTGAAATTGCTAGATTTGTTTCTGTAAATTATCGCAGAATGCAATCAGTGACAGATATGATAAAGGAGCTGGAATGGGATTCATCGCAAGACAGGAGGAGGATGAGGAGGGTCATGGGAGTGTACAGGGCGTATACTGGCGATGAGGCATGGAAAGATATTGCAGTAGGTATGAAAAGTAGTTCATCGAGAGGAAAAGATGACCATGACCACAAGATGGCACTCGATTTCAGGCACAAGGGTGTGGGAAGATTTTCTTTTGTAGGTAAGGGTGTCAGGGATTGGAATGAGTTACCGAGGGGAATGATGAATAACTTACCGTAAACGTTAAAAGAATTTAAAGTTAAAATTTGTAGAGGGCAAATGTAGGTGGGTGCAGGATAGTGGGAAGTTCTGTGTGTAGGGAAATTGACACCGGAGCCTGTGCTCCATTGCAATTAAATTAAGTTAAATTTTTCACAAGACTTAATTATATTTCACACATTATATGGCCTTCAAAGTCTCAGCACTTAATTGTGACTTTTCTGACGTCCACACTCTATTGACCGTAGAAAAAACGCGTTCAGTCGCAGCATTAGTTCCTGGTAAGGACAGCGCGTATTATACAATTTTTAGTGCACTGTTGTATGGAACATTGTTTGTTTCAAAATGATGAAATATTTCTTACCATTTGTTCTCTATTCTGACTTTTGCTGAACACCAAAATTTAACCTTTTCCTTATCAATACATTTTTTTAATAATGATACTTTATTAAAAAGATCATTTTTGGAAATATTACTCTACAGAAAATTTTGAGTAATATGATCGAATGATTTTTGCACATCATTCCAATTAAGTTCTGAATTTGCCGTGATGTAAGTCGTGTCACTTTCAAGGACGGCGCTAGACTTTTTGACGCCTCTGTAAAATACAGTATAAATAATACGAGTACTGTCTGCTAAATTCAAGAACATTTATGTATTTATGAAATAAATTAATTACCTAAATTATCTGAAAAGCTTATTTGTTGACATCACTTGTTTAACTAGCACTAGGACGCAGCGCGATGTGTATGGTCTGAAAAGCAGTTACAAAATGTTTTCTCTGCTTTCTCTGGTTTGCGTCGTTGCCAGTGTCGAAAATGCCATTGTTCAATAAATCTAAACAATGGTGGTCGAATGCTAACAACTGCTCAGCAATGCGACCTTCGATAAGCAGTTCTTGATAATCACTTCTCGATAATCAGTTCTCAACAATTATTTGTTTTTATTAAAGTTTAACATTATAAGATTAACAAAAATAATATAAAACTCATATCCTGACGAAATAGCCACGTGGCGGCCGAAAGCCATATATTTCCTTCCCATTCTCCCGCCGTTCCCTAGCTAGTCATGCAGCGGGGACTTTTTTATAGAACGCCGCGGGACGAATTGTTAAAAATCGGGACTGTACCGCGAAAAGCGGGACGTCTGGTCACCTTACCTAAAGAGAGAGAGAGAGAGAGAGATCAGGCACAGGAGCAGTAGTGATGGAAGTGACGTTGTGTAAAACACGTTCATAGATATTTCTTGCTTTCAATGTCGAACATTATTTTTTATTTCGAATTTTAAAGTCCTGGAAATAAAATTAATTTTGACTCTCTCTTCAATAATTATTGTTTCAGTCTTTCAGTTAGCGAGCCACCGGATTTTTATACCCAATCTACGGAAATTTTAGCGGCCCTCTAGGGATTTTCAAAACCAAGTGGCTGGCAGCACTGCTCTTCACAAACGCTGCTATGGGCGATGGAAGCGATGCTTGGAGTTTAGTTGTCAAGGTTTTAGGAAATACAACAGTTTTAGTACATTTGTTTTAGATCTGACACGTCTTCTATCAACACTTATATTGCATGGAGCACCACGTCCTCGTCTCATTACGACCTTGGCAGCAGGTGCGATTTGGGATGTGTGGTACCTCGACAGACGTTGGAGGGAAAGTTGAGGAACGCGATGGAAAATGCAGTTCGAAGAAGCCTTTCCCCTTAATGGCAACAGCGGCATACAGTCCCAAATTGCCTGCCTCTTCTCTTTTCCTCAGTACGCTGCCAATTACCTCCACATCCTGCACACCTGTCCCTAACAGTCGCCTAATGGACAGCCTGTTCAATTAAAGATGACGTTTTCAGAAAACCACGTGTTATATCGCGGGTAATTCCAGAACACAGAAGACTTATGCTTAGTGACAGGCGAATTTACTTTTACATTAACCGCTAGCATTTTCCCGCGGATGTTGTAGTACATAGTAATGCGGTTCCCTTTTGCTTTTCTTCTAGCAACTAAGCATTGTAACGTGACGCGCTGTCGCCACGTTCTAATGTGCATTTCTTTTATTATATAAATCTTGGGCGACCACCTAAATAGATTTTTGTTGTAATTTCCTAAAGTACGCAAGATTCCAAGTGAGGACTGTAATACAAGGGTGAACATTCAGTGTACCTTGTTTAAGCGAATATTAAATAATTATTGAGCTGAGTAGGCTTGAAGCTAATCGTGGTCTTCCCGAGCTTCGGAAGCAGGAAGTCAGGGATAAAGGGTTT
This sequence comes from Vandiemenella viatica, assembly GCA_031002005.1. Classification (NCBI taxonomy): domain Eukaryota; kingdom Metazoa; phylum Arthropoda; class Insecta; order Orthoptera; family Morabidae; genus Vandiemenella; species Vandiemenella viatica. The sequence continues at coordinate 16,984,185 of CM061920.1, read as the reverse complement.
TTCCAGCTTTCACCGTGGGATGGGGAGCCCACAACAGGCCACTGCCCCGGTGCGAAAAACCCGCCACCGGAATACGCTCTCACCCCGTCGAGCTTAGCCGAATATGTCCGACCTCTGTGAGATTCGCGGGGCAAATAAGATATCGGGGATATCACGTGACATTAGGTGCCAACCTGAAGATCCAATCCAAATGAGCATATAACTTAAAATCCTGGGAATTGTCTGTTAAATGTGATCTTCGAGACTACAAGGGGGTAGAGCCAGAAGTTTTCCTCGCAGACCGAAGAGCGAGGAGCTGGACATTCGATTCTATGCGAGTCTAGTCTGAGGTGGACTCGGAAAGTTGGCTTCTCTCGCCAACTGAGCCGCTGTACGACTCCTGGCTGCCGGCTTGCTGGAGTAGGCTTATCACGGCGACACCGCCAGTAATGCGATGATGCGCATTAACAGACAGGACGTGTCTGTAGCCGCCTTGTGAAACAGTCTCACATACCGTGGGTCATCTCCGAACACCGCAGACATCAGACGCACAACTACGGTGGTAACTTATTACGACCAAGCCATCTGATTGTGCATCCCGTGAAACAGAACCCTCAAGCGACTTGAGAGGATAGATCCATGTTCTAACTTGTAATTGAAAAAAAAAACCTGAGCTGGCGGCATAATTTTCCAGAACTAGTTATTTTAGGATGATATATTGTTCATTCGTGGCGCCCATGATTTTCTTTTAACTGTAAAGTCGCAGTATTATGATACCTTTGTCTGAGGTCGTATTTTTAATTGTTTCCAATTGTCATTATTTCTTGCATTTTAATTCTGAGATGGATTTAAAATTAAATATACAATTGTTTGCTTGTTCATGACGGCTAATTGTACCTCTGAGCGTTGCTTTTATGATTTTACCAATTTGTGTTAATGTTAACGGTAAATTCGCTCAGACTTGTAATCGCCAATGATCGAGATTCTTGCAAAATTAATAAATTTTCACTCCTTCATAAAAATTAAAATAAAAAATCCCCTTTTATTAATCATAAAGGTATGAAAGATAATTGTAACGCAGTTTGCCCACTAAGGCACTTACTACAGCACAAACGTTTGTAATGTAATATCTCTGTACCCATTTCCGTAAGTTAAGTTCCCCAATTTTATCACTCTTATTAAAGTGTTAATCTTTAATGTGGTGGTTTGCTAATAGAAAAATCACGACTGATCTATTTCAGGATGATAGTAAACACGTATTACTACTAGCAACATTCATATCTAGGAACGACCGAGAAAATAGGATAAGAGAAATCAGGACCACAACCGGTTCATTTCTACATTCATTCTTTCCACGAACGATTAGGGGATAGAATAGGAAGGAACTTAGAATCCGATAGGAGTAGGTCTCGGTTGAGCGCTTCGGCCATCCTGATCTGGGTTTTCCATGGGTTTCCCAGATCACTCCATGCGAGTACCGAAATGTTTCCTTGAAGTAGCCTATGGGCACCTACTGCCATATCCATTCCTATCAAACGATTACACATTAGGATAGCTGCAATGCAGCCTCCGCCACCCACTTTTAGTGATCGCGGAGTAATAATAATAGTAATCGATTAAGGGTTTCAGTTTCAAGTGTTAATTTTTTTAAAAAAAACTGAAGAAATAGATAACAAAAGTTACATAGTCAAAAAAACTGTAATAAAGTAAGGAGTGTTTATCCGTGTTGTAGTGTGATCTTTGGTGGGTACCTCGTAAAGGAGTTTTCATCTGAGATGCAGTATGATCAGTTCCGCCTACCTGTTCTCGGTACGAACAAATTACTATTTCTGCTCGGTTGTCCTGTCAAAAGAAATAAGCTGTTTCAAACTGTGAAACCCCCACACAAATTTGTTAGGTACATAGATTAGATTAATTTTTAATTGCGATGGAGCAACGCTCCGATGACAAGTCCCTTAGTCATGAATTACCACTTTTATTTTATTTTTTAATTATCTAATATAATTTGAGTGTTAAATTCTTCGCCCAACTACTTCGTGATTTACGAATTTTAAATTCCTTCAGCGTTTTTGGTAAATTATTCATTACTGCACCTGGTAATTTGTTCTAATCCCCGACAAAGGGACAGAAAGACGCAGTTCGCATACAGATTTATGATTGTATAGATTATCAAAAATGGCAATGGGCTGGTCATATTGCTCGCAAAAAAAGATGGACTATGGCAGTACTAGATTGGATACCAAGGAACATATAAAGAGCAAGAGGAAGACCCCCGATCGCTGGGATAAGGATATGCGTCGCGTTACAGGCGTGAACTGGAAGAGGGTGGCTCAAGATCGATCAGCCTGGAAAGAACTACAACAAAACTATGTAGAATTAAATCTAATATATAGCTCATTAGACTTAAAGAGGCTACATCCTGAAATGAGGATTGATATAGCTGCAGTAATAAATAAATAAAATAATAAAGATTATCATCAGTTTGCTACTATTATTCTGTACACTTCTTACAAAGTTTAGGACAACTAAGACAAATAAAAAACACACTAAACACTCAAAAATGCTGCCACAACACAAACGATAAGTTTTTTTTTTTTTTTTACTGCTTTACGCCTCGTCGACGGCTAAGGACGGCGTCAAGGAACGGGAAGGAATTCGGCCTTGGCCTTTTTGAGGGAAGCATCCCGGTATTCGCCTGGAGTGATTTGGGGAAACCATGGAAAACCTAAATCAGGATGCCCCGACGGGGATTCGAACCCGCGTCCTCCCGAATGCGAGGCCAGAACGTTAACAGTTCACCAACCACGCTCGGTGGGCGATAGGAAATACCTAAAGGAATTAAATAAAACGTTAGTTTGTCAGCACATTTACTTTTGACTTTCGACAGAAACAAAATAAATGAACATATCATACAAATTTAATTATTTAAAAATTAAAATTATAGGGTAAATGTCACGTGAGGGGGGTAGGGGTACCACTACATGTACCAAATCTGACCAAGGGGAAGAGAGGTCCAGATTTAAGAAATAAACACCTCCCTTTAGGAGCATGGAAGGGCAGAAATAGCCATGGCACTCGATTTCAGGCATAAAGTTGTGGGAAAATTTTCTTTCCTAGGTAAAGGATTCAGCGATTGGAATAAATTACCAAGCTACGAATAATTTATCTAAAAAGCAGAAATAATTTAAAATTCAAATTCGTGGAGGACAAAAGTAGGCGGATACAAGAAAAGGGGGAAATGGGTGAAGGGAATTTGCCACCAAAGCGAGCTTTCCTTCGCAATTTAAAATAAATAATTTGCTTAACAATCCCACCTAAATTTAATATGCTCGTGCGCATATACACAGACGGAAAAAAAAATCCCAAAACCAAGAAAGACTGTGTTAGATAAACGAAATTTGGTAGGCGTGTTTTATACATCTGAAAGATGACATCGATTCAAATTTCGCGCTTCGCGCATAAGTGTGGCGCTAGTAGCGCTACTCAGAGCTTGCAAATCAGGTTTGCTTTAAATACGCGCTGTAAAGGTTTGGTGAACGTTATTTAACCGCTGAGATTTGACATAGTGAGTTGATGTTAGCCAAGAATGCCTTTAAGAAGGACGAAGAAGCCATTATCAACAGCTCACCGAGTTTTGAACGAGGTCGTGTAATAGGGCTACGAGAAGGTGATTTTCTTTTCGCGATATTGCAGAAAGACTTGGCCGAATGTATCCACTGTGCATGTTGTTGGGTGCAGTGGTCAAGGGATGGTACTGCCTCAAGAAGACCGGGTTCCGGGAGGCCACGTGGCACTACTGAGAGGGAAGACCGCCGTATTCGGCGTACAGCTGTGGCGCATCGTACTGCGTCTGCGGCAGAAATTCGAGCTGCAGTTGGTACCACAGTGACACAACGAACTGTTAGAAATCGGTTAACTTCAAGGACAGCTCCGAGCCAGGCGCCCTGTAGCGTGCATTCCACTGACTACAAGCCATCGCCGTTTGCGACTCCAGTGGTGTCAAGCCATAGCTCATTGGAGGACGGAGTGGAGATCTGTTGGGTGTTTTCTGATGAAAGCAGGTTCTGCCTTGGTGCCAGTGATGGCCGAGTGTTGGTCAGAAGGAGGCCAGGGGAACGCCTGCAACCAAACTGTCTGCGGCCTAGACACCGCTGGACCTACACTGGAGTCATGGTCTGGGAGCAATTTCCTATGACGAGCAGGAGCACTCTTGTGGTTATACCAAAACACACTGACTGCAAATTTGTACGTCAGTCTGGTAATTCAACCTGTAGTGCTGCCATTTCATGAACAGCATTCAAGGGGGAGTTTTTTCAAACAGGATAACGCTCGCCCTCATACCGCTGTTGTCTTAGGTTACCTGCACATGTGTTGCAATTCAAAGCTTATGCAAGCTCTTCCCGATGGTGGAGCTCCGTTCAACGATAAGCTTGCAACCGTGAGCACCTAAAGTCTAAGAAATTATTCCATAACGAATTTGAACCTTAACAAGGAGTGATAGATAATTTAAGTAGAGTAAACTGTAGGAAATTGCAGAAAAATATGACAGCTTGTAATGTACAGTAACTTGAAATATTATCACGTTGTGGTTTTATAAAACAGAAAATTTATTGTTTTTTTTTTTTTTTTTTTTTTTTTTTTTTTACATATGTCTTTTAGCCTCGTCGACGTCGAGGTCATTAGAGGCGGGATAGGACCGGGACAAGGAACGGGACGGATTTCGGCCATGGCCTTTGCTTGAAGTGATTTGGGAAACCATGGAAAACCCAAGTCTGGATGGCCGGACGAGGACTCGAAACAACGTCCTCCCGAATGCGAGGCCAGAGCGTTACCGCTCACCCCCACGCTCGATATATATAAAAAATTAATTTAAAAAATCAATCAAGAAAGGAGAAAGTTGAAAAATAACTGGAATAAACAAAATTCTTAATGTCATCTTCTCTTTGAACAGGTAACCGTTTGTTCTAAATAACTATCAGCACATTTGCGTAGGGCACCATTATGGCCGCAGGAAGGGATGCGACCTGGTGTAATAGATTTCCTTCCGCAACACCCTTCCTGTCAATTCGAAGGCCGAAGGTTTCGCGCTGTTCGAGGTTTAAGTGAGTGGCTAACAGAGGGTAGTCTCCCGATCCACGTTGCTAATATACATGTATCGGATGTTCCATGACCGGGGTCGACACGGGTGCCCAAAGGACTGCCGCCTCTAGCCGGGGCCTCACGCACGCTGGACGAAATGACACTCTTGGTGCGACCTGCGTTGGGTGCGGTCGCGTATCCGTCCGCTGAGGGTCCGCTCATCAGTTGGGGACTACGTGGCTACGCCGGCAGCGCGGTGACCTCGCCTACAGTGAGCGACGACTTCAGCTGTGTTTGTGAGTCAACGTGTACGCCGCCCCCTTGGGTGTTAAACGGTTGAGAAGACACGACGTCTGCGTGCAGCTGTATTACCGGCCTTGGCAGATACCAGCAGCTGGACTACTGAACCGCTACACGCTGGTAATGTACTTTTGGGTGTTATCGCGACCACTGTAATATCGTGCGCTCAACCCAGAAAACGCCCTGTGCCGATTGACGTCGGAAACCGCATGTATTATTAAACGCGGTGCCGCTCACGAGAGTGTTCATAATCACTCACTGCTGACACCTGTTGAAGACAGCAGAGCTAACTGTCGAAATGTTGTGTTTATACAATACCATCCGGCTGGACACCAGAGAGGATTATATTGCATCAGTACGCCCGGAAAGTCTCCACTCTCACATCATGTTTTAAGTTAGCTAGTCGAAGCTCACAGTTACTGAGAACAATAATTTTATCACAGTCATAGTAATCCACATTTTAATCTTACACTGATTATGTCCAGATGTTTTCCTGATTGTGTTAGAAATACTGGTCAAGGCACCCATGTAATCTTTGTAACCAACGGAAAACTTTGTTTAATTAAATACTGCAAAGTGTAGTTGTCTTTGATTATCTGATTAAGGATAAGAACCATCGTATCCCGAATATAAATGTTTACCTGGTATCTTTTTCTAGTAAATTTCTGTCGGTGTTCTCTGGTAAATTAGTAGCGATTGCTTTTAAATTTCCGTTTCGCGAGTTGAAACATTACACGCTGTTATTTCCAGATGGCGTTTAAGTACTGATGCGTGCCGAGGCAGTGTTTAATATATGAACAAGGACCGAAATTACACAGGTGGGATGCCATTAGTAACTTGGAATTATTTCCGAGCTCGTTTTCCGTCCACGGCGCAGCTACGCCTTCCAATTAGTCTGAACAACTCGAGCCGTGTCATCAATAGCCTAACACACGGTCAATCGGTTAATTGAGACAGCCATCACGTATTCGGTAGCAGTTGGCCTCGCTGTGAAAATAACTCCACAACCGATCTAATGGAATGATTAAGTACTAATTGAGGGGTCAAAAATTAATGCCGAGATTACAAACTCTGGCAGCGACTACAAGATGTTGTTACTACACTACATTTGCAGATTACAAACCCGGAGAACATCATACCTCACATGTGCCCCATCTCATTTTATCAAACGGGTAGAAAAATTAATAACAACAGTCGACATGGGCAGCAGTTCGAGGGGATGTTTATTCCTACCACTGGAACTTTGAAAATGGAATTCAGCCTATATTTTTTTTCACCTTTACGACTCTTCGACGTCTAGAGAAGCTTCTAGAAACGGGAAGGAATTCCACCATAGTGATAAGATCTAATCCATCTCTCCAAAATTATTTTCAACTGTCTTGCAGATGGCAATGTCAAAGGTAGAATGGACGGAAAAGGGAATTAGAATCAATGGCACAAGACTTAACAATTTGAGATTTGCTGATGACATTGCGCTTGTTGCTAATGACCTTGACGAACTCCAAACCTTGGTTACTGATCTCGCCTCCGAGTGTAAGGCAGTTGGCCTGAGAATGAATTTTTCAAAAATAAAAATAATATCTAACAAATGGGCCACAGAGGGGAGTGTAGAATTGAATAATGAATTTTTAGGAAATGTTGGTGAGTACATTTATCTTGGCCAACTTGTAAACATCAAACTGGGATGGCAATCATTTGGAAGAGCATTCTATTATCCTGAAATCTAAAGCAAATAGTCTGTGGCCAGTGCATTCTTCCTCTGCTGACATACGGCTGTGAGACCTTGACTCCAAATGAATTTACAAAAGTAAACTAAGGACTACCCATAGAGCAAAGGCCTAACGAGAAAAGACAAGAAAAGAGCAACCGACATTAGGTCAGTTACGAAGGTCGTAGACATCTTAGAGAAGACATAATCCTTGAAGTGGTAATGAGCCGGTCATATTGCGCGGAGAAAAGACCAGAGGTGGACAAAAACAGTGTTAGACTGGAGCCCAAGAGATCACCACAGACCAGAGGAAGACCACCAGACTGATGGAACAAGGACATACGCAGGGTTGAACTGGCAGAGGATCACCCAAGAGCGTGTGACCTGGAGCAGACTGCTCAAGTTCTACCTGAAATTATGACTTTAAGAGCCCACATCAGTAAATGATTGAACTGGCTGGTAGTGATAATGATAAGCTTTTGATTAATGACTAACTTTTGCTATTCAGACAATGGTAATTGGAAGGGGGGGGGGGGTTGGAAAGGATTATTTATGAGAAGATTGTAATACAACCAGGGAACATATGAAACAACAAAACCAGGAATTGTGAAGAGCAGTGAAGAGAGAACACTAAAGATGAAGAGCATTATGGTTGGAGTGGAAACAAATTTTAAAAACTGAAAGAAGAATGAGAACAAGAAAATTGTTGCTAATAATGGGGATGAAATTTCTGGAGGTATTGGGAACATGGAAGTATTTTAGCCGGTAGTTTGATTAGGCCATTCAGAGACTGGTAACAGCAGACAAAATTAATTCAGCGTAATTAGAAGAGAGCAGACTTGGATATTCGAAATAGTTCCTGAGGCTATAACAAGGAAGTATATTTGGGCTGAAAAGAACATATTACCACACCAGTATTAAAGGCCAGTGGATAAGGCACCATACCAGCACCATCCAGTTCAATTGTGAATTGTGCCTTCTTAATCCAAACAGTAATTTTTATGTAAAACAGTCGTCTAGTTTCTACACTGGATAACTTCAGCGACTGTACATACACATCTTTGTCCTGTCTTGCTGTCTTTGGTTGCCAGAAGTGTTTTACCTTCCCCCTAAGGTTACTAATTACTACTGATCTTTACTTAACTCAATATTTCCACCAAGTGTCAACACTGACGAATCGCTTTTAAATTAATATTTGTATTCCCGTGAGCTCTATGATAACACAAGGCATCAAAATCCTCCAAAGATACTAAAGCACAAACATACGATATTTCTAGCGATTAAACTCACAAACGACTGTAAAACTTCAGAAATCAACTGACTTACAATTAATTCTGCTCGCAATTTCTGCGAATTAAATAAGCGACCGGAAAACCTCCAGAAAACCACAAATAGTGCCGAGGGACAATTCTCGAACGTTAACAAAACGTTAACAATTAAATTCAATACAGAAGTATTACAAATCGTACAAAATCACTCACAATCATTAGAAAACAACTTAAAATAGAAATTAAAGATATTCACATGTATTTACACACAAAATTATCAACAAAAATCTGTCCAAACAGTTGAGAATCGTCCTCCAATCCAAACATCGTGGCTCACATCAGCACTTACAATTACAAACTTTTAACTATCGTTTCCAAATAAACTGCCTTGATCGATTTAAATATCATTTACACAGCTATTTATTATTATTAATCTTAATTGGGATGGAGCTAACGCAACGGTGGCAATTCGGCTACTCATCTAATTACCCTTTTTCATTTCACTTATTTAAAATTTTCTTTTATAACTGGAGCGTAATGTTCCTCGCCTATTTACTTTTCCGATATACAAATTTTAATTTTAAATTCCTTAAGCAATTTTGGGAAATTATTCATCATTTCACTTGGTAACATGTTCCAATCACTGACAACCTTCGAAACATAAGAAGTTTTTCCCACTCCCTTATGCATGAAATCGAGCGCCAGATTGTGGTCATGGTCCCCTTTCCCCTTCCATGCACTATTCCCAATTCTTTGACCAATATCCCTCCAAGCCCCATCACCAACATGTGCCCTGTACATTCCCAGCACTCTCTTCACCCTCCTTTCCTCCAATGACTTCTAATCCAGCTCCTTTATCATATCAGTTACTGATTGGGTCCTGAGATAATTTGCACAAATAAATCTAGCTGCTCTACTTTGCACACCCTCCAACTCCTGTATTTCCTCTCCATAAAATAACGTTCATTTACAAGTCTAATATTTTGAAATTCACACTTAATCACACGAAAATATATACAAATGTACAATTAACCATCTCCCATCTTACTATACATTAATCTTAAAATAAAATTTTATAAAATGTCTGGTACTGAGGGCTGTTATAATGTTCTACTGGAAGAGTCGCCCTGGCATTGACGTGGAGTGACTTCGGGAAATCATGGAATACCGAAATCAGCATGGCCCGGCGAGGATTCGAACCCGCGATGTTCCAAGTCCCAGTCCCGGGCTATACCGACCACTAATCGCGATCAGATTTTGCTTTTTGACGTTATGCTAGGTAACATAGAATCTGATAGTTCAGGCTCTTTCAGCAGTAAATGTTTGCAGATGTGGCTCCTCTCCACTCGGTCATCAAGATTTCGATTTTCCATGGTTTCCATAAATCACTCGAGGCGAATGACGAGGATGGTTCCCCCAAAATGCCACGATGAAGAGTCAGCTTATTAGATACACAGATAAAAAACTAAAGGTTGATTATGATTATAAGGTAGGGAAAGAATTGCTTATTGAAAACTTGAAATGAAAATATCTTGGCATTACATTTGATAACAAGCTTAACTGGGCAGCACACCTTGGACAGGTTGCAGGAAAAGGTTTCAAAATACTGCACTTGTTGGAGAGAGTGATGAGGGGATGCACGAGATAAGTAAAGGAATTGGTTTACAAAACTTTGGTCAGACCATTGCTTCAATATGGTAGTGTAGTATGGGACCCACATTTTGGGTATCAAATACAGGAGTTGGAGGAGGTGCAAAGAAGGATCGCTAGAACACAATCAGTAACTGATACGATAAAAGAGCTGGAATGGGATTCATTGGAATACAGGAGGAGGATGAAGAGGGTACTGTACAAGGCATATATTTGTGATGAGGTGTGGAAAGATATAGGTGTAAGAATTAAAAGTAGTGCATGGAAGGTAAGAGATGACCATGACCACAAGCTGACACTCGATTTCAGGCACAATGAAGATTCTCTTTTTTTAGGTAAGGGTGTCAGAGATTGGAATATGTTGCCAAGAGAAATGATGAATAATTTACATAAAACGTTGTAACAATTTAAAAGTTGAAATTTGTAGATGGAAAATGTAGGTGGGTGCAGGAAAGGGGGAATATGGGTGTTGTGAGATAACAACCATAGGGTTAGTTAATTGTAAAATAACTAGTGTAAGTGATCATTAAAAATACTATGGTGGGATGTTTAAGTTGGCAAACATGTAATGCCAAGAGTTATACAATGAATATTGCCGACTGCATTGATATGTTTTGTTTATCGTGGACTGGTGGTTGTCATAGATGTTTTAGTAGTAGAGGTATGGCTTGAAAGTAGTTGAATTAAGATTTGTTAAGCTTGTGAGAATTTCAATACTGAATGTGAAATAAATAATCAATGTTGGAAAAATGAGAGAAGAATTATTTAGTGAGTAATGAATAAAATTTATCAAGATAATGGTTTGTACTAATCAGCAGCGAGGCGGCTATCGTTCGTAATTTTTTGTTTAAATCTAGAATTCATAACGGGCCATGTTAAACGGCAAAAGGAAGCTTTAACCTCGCAGTGTGTAGGGAAATTACCACCGTGCGTTCATTGCAATTAAAAAATTACATACGTAAAAGTAAAATGGCTGATATCCTTCCGGTTCCTTGCTTGCAGTGCTCTTTCGCCTGTAATGACCTTGATGTCGACGAGGGACAAAGCTAGAATCAATAAAAATAACTTCATCTAAAATGCACCGTTCCACAGTAATTATGTAATTTAACTTAGTCCACAACTCGTAGTTTGTTTGGTTCGTCGCAAAGGTTGCTGATTAGATTTCTTGTTGGTTTCGTTTTGCTTGGTTGATGCTAAGCTATTACAGGCAGGAAAACAGATTCTCTTAGTTTAATTTTACTGCCGCCTGCAGTTTTTCTTCGTCTCACAAATCTAAGTTCAAATGACCAGTAGAAGCGTTTACAAAATAAGAGAAGAGATGATTAAACGTTCTTTTGGAGAAATTCAGTTGAATGCTTAATATCTTTTTCTCATCAACACCAGCAAAATTAATTGAAGAAAAACTTATCAGACTTGGCTAGTTTCCTTTAGGCTTCAGGATAGCTGCTGGAACAAGTAGTAAAGGTTTTTCATTTCGGAACAATTATTGTTCAGTGAAGTACAATAGCTTATGACGGCCAGCTTCTGCTGCAAGTCTTTTAACCCTTCTCAGCATATCACACAAATTACTGCTCCTAACTGCCTCTCTTTTTTTTTTATCTGCCTAACGTCTCTTAACAGTGCGGTCTTTAGAGATGGGAAAGGATGGGGGGCAAGGAATGGTAAGGAATTCGGCCATGGCCTTTTGAAGGAAGCATCCCCGCATTCACCTGGAGTGATTTGGGGAAACCATGGAAAACCCAAATCTGGATATCCGGACGGGGATTCGAACCGCCGTCCTCCCGAATGCGAGGCCAGAACGCTAACCGTTACACCACCACGCTCGGTAACCGCCTCTCCTTACAAACACAACTATTTATTACTCTTGTCGATTTCTCTTGTTCCTCCTAACAGAGACAGTATATTTTGGGACCACTGTTATCTATTAGACGACCTTTAATGTGGTCTCCCCTGTCATATTTTATGTTAATAGCGCTTCCTTTTACCCGAAAGGGAATATTGTGCTCCCCATTTCTTTCTCTCGTTTTCGTAACGAGATTCATAAACTTATTGACTTCGTATTTCACATGAATACCCATTTTTTGTGCAACCTCACGTACATTGTACTGCACTCAACTTTTTGGCCGCGCACTAACAATCGTTATATAATTCGTCTGGCAACTATTGAACATAACATCCATTGTAGTTCGTCTCTAACTACTTGTTCATCCCTTCTGTTGTCATATACAACTTCTTGTTACCTGCTCTCCTGTGACTCGCTTTATTCCTAGCCGTCAGTGACGCTCCAAAGCAGTACTATTGTTATGGGTGTTTATGACAGTTCATACACAACAAAAGTAACAGGTAGGACGTAGTGATTCAAGACCATTTCCTCGCAGTTGCTCAGCTAAATAAACTTACAATTAAAAATGCCAATAAATTTACGTATTATGTAATGTGGTACATAATATGTTTTAGTTTATTGTAACAGCGATATTTCTGGACAGAGAGTACAAGAAAACATCTACTTCAACTGAACATAAGTAAACAAAACATAGCTATTGTTTAATATGTTAATTTAAACGCAATACATACCTTTCTTTGATAGTTCTGGCATTCATTTCTTCGAGGTTACTTAGCTAAATTGGAGTGTTGTTAAAAATGCCCATAGCCTTAATTTTGCAGTATAACATCTCTGGCAGAAAGGAAAGCCGGGTGCGTTTCGTCAGCGTTAAGATCACAATGACACAGTGATCAGTGTACGCTACAGTCAACACTATAAATGAGGTGGTAGAACGGTCAGGCGGGTCAGTAGTTGAGGCATCTGTCGATTTACAAAAACCCTGAACCCGAACTTCACTTCTGGCATAGCTTGCTGTTTCATGTGAAGTAGGCCAGAACGCTTCTGTGGTTCGGATCCCACTTTGAGCTGTGGGACCACTATGCCTGGCAAAGATTGGCCACTAGAAGAGGCGATTAGAAAGCTCTTGTCACCTGGCGGCAGATCAATCCTTTGAGATCTCCTGTAAGGTGGTTTGATGTGAACGAGGTGGGAGCAGAGTGGCGGACAGGTTGGGACTGTTGGACTGTGCAGTAATTAGCGCTAGCCGCTGTCAACCGTGGCAGGGCGGATGTTCAACCCTTCCTGTCAGCTCGTAATGGGCGACACCGCCTCGTTAACTGCTGCTCCGCGCAAATTACAAACGGTCGCCAGCTACAGAACCGTCTCCGACAGTTGTAATATTTGAACTGGATTACAAACTCAGACCTAGCCCTTGCATGGAATGTATTTGCCTAGAAGACCGAGATGCAGTTTACCTTGGGAGTGATGCAGTGTGGCTACCTGACGCGAATCTACGTCCACATACCCCGAGCTCTGCTTTGCGATACTGTCCGACTGGTGTTCTCCTCCTAACAGTATCTGTAATCGCTTGCAGCCGTATAAGTGCGTGGGGTGGTGGGTGAGTGGTTAACGCTCTGGCCTCGCATTCGGGTGCATTCCGGTCCGAATCCCTGTCCGAGCATCCAGATTTGGGTTTGCCATGGTTTCCCCAAATCACTCCTGGCGAATGCCGGGATGCTTCCTTCAAAAGGCCATGGCGAAATTCCTTGCGTTCCTTGCTCCCAGTCCATCCCGCCTCTAAGGATCTCGACGTCAACGAGGCGTTAAGCCATAAGAAAAAAATCTAATGCACATTTCATTCCTAGGCAAAACCACCTTGTGGTATCGATATCTCTGGACAGAGAGTATTTGAAAACATCTACTTCAACTGCACATAAGTAAACAAAAAGTCGCCGTCCCGATACAAGCAGAGGGAACGTTTGAATATCGCCTCGTTTTGATTTAAGAGTCACGTTTCGATAAGTTAGCCGAGTCGTCTTCAGCCGTTGGACGTGTTTATTTGCCAGGCTGTTGGCCCAGTGTTCACCGTCCCGCACAGTGGAAGGATCAAAGGTAGATATCACCGACACGAGATAGGTAGCATAGCCACCACCATTTTGCCCCCATACACCTCTCCATTCATTGATTAATTTCACGTATATACACTGAATAGTTTTCTTCTCTGAAATTTCTGAAACTTATTTTGTGTGATTAGGTGTGAATTTGTGAATATGCGTCATGCAAATGAACCTTGTTTCATGTACCAAAAACTATGCAAATGCTACATAATGTGTTCGAGGACAGTACTATGTATGAAATATTAATTAAACGTTTGTAATCGTATGCTTTGATATGACGAATACCTATAAACATTTTTAATTTTCATTTTCGTGTATTTCATGATGATTGCGAATGTTTTTGTATTAATTCTGACTGTTCTAACGTGGTTTTTATTGTTGGCTACTTTGTCGCCGTTCGGGAAACATCGGTTGGCTTTCTCTGTTTTATTCTGAGTTGAAGGACAGTATTATGTATGAAACATTAATTAAAATATTGTAATTGTAAGTGTTTATGTGAGCTACCATGTTTGGAGGACAATTTGCGACGGTTTGGACTGACTATGTTGATAATTTTTTGTGTAAATGCATGTAAACAGTATTAACTTTCATTTCAAGGTGTTTTCTGGTGATTGTGAGTGATTTTGTACAGTATGTAATTGATTTTGTAAGGATTCAATTGTTGAAGTATTGTTAGAATTCGAGAAACTGAAGCCTTTTAGGAGGCTGGAAAGGACTGGTTAGGGTTCAGCGAAGAAGGTATTGTAGAGGGTGGAGTCAATGTTGTTTTTAGCCTTGCTGAGGAAATAATTTGAGGAGGAACGTTTAAAGTGATTTTTCTGTGTTAGCCTAAACTCTTCGTCGAGAAAAGGAATTACTGTTTACTCATTCGCAAGAACGAAATTTATTGAATCATATACAACTGTAAGGGATATGTAGAAATGAAGAGGTTAGCACAGGATAGGAAAGGATGGAGGATTTCATCAAACCAGTCGAAATACTGAAAACAGCAAAAAAAAAAATACAACTAATTTTTTATTCAAAGACCATTCTAGTTGAATTCTTATTACCAGGTAATGGTACTTATTTTAACATCTAAAGTTTACTGTCAATCCCGAGCTCATATCAGTCCTGGCACGGTCACCAAGTTGTAAGGTCCCCGGTTTTAATCGCAATTACTTGCTTCAAATTCGTTCAACATATTTGTTTTCTCCACTTCCTCTTTGAAAAGTCAAGGTGAATTGAATAATAAGAAAACTAATGATCCCGTCGCTTCCTGATCGCCGTAGAGGTAACATCGGCGCTTAGAGAGCTACACTCCGAGTTTTCCTTGTGACGAATAACGCGTGAACTAGGACAGTGCAAGCACTAGTTGTGTATACTATTATACAGTGAATAGCAGTCAATAAACCAACTAAAAAGTTTTGTTTAGGAGAGTGTGTGTACCTCGCCACCATGGAGGGTGGCGAGTATGGTGAAGGTGGCATACAGCCACATACTGACAGTGCGCCGTCGGGTAACACGTGCACCAGTTCCGTAGTGGGCGAGGCGCTGGAAACATTAGCAATGGACTACGCCGACGGTGCCCCTATACTCCAAAAGCAGTCCAAGAAAAGACCACGCCGAGAGGAGAACAACGTAACAGCACTGGGAGAGGAAGTCAACATGCTGCTGCCAGCTGCAGCAAGCACGCCGCCAACAGCTCCTCCAAGCACGTCGCTGTCAACTCCAGCCTACAGCATACAGTCAACAATCCCCGCACACTCAGCTGGACTGGTAAGTGAAGACGCTTTGCAAGCCAGTGATCCTAACGCAGTGCTGAGGCAGCCCCATTTCTATAAAGAAACAGATTGCGGTCCATTTGTTGTACATGCAGAATATGAAGCAAGTTATGTGGAGCAGCACAAAACAAACCTAGGCCGTCTGCACCCAATGGCGGTAGGGAAATTAATACGTGACGCTGTGCCCGGCATAAGAAACTTTATCTTAGACATAAGAAACAAAGGGAGAAACAAAGTTCAAATTGAGCTTAAATCTGCTAAGTGGGCAAACCTTTTGGCGAATTCCAACAACCAGCCAAAGCATATACAATATTATATCCCTCGTTTCTTTACTGTTAAGGAGGGCGTGGTTAGGAATGTGGACCCAGGGCTTACTGACTCAGAAATCTTGCAGGAAGTGGAATCCGCTATAGAAGTTTTGGAAGTGCGACGTATAATGAGGAAAGTTGTAAAAGACGGAGGGGTTGAATACGTTCCGACTCAATCGGTCCGCCTAACGTTTGGAGGACAGCGACTACCTGAATATATTAGCATCTTTTGCACAAGATGTAGTGTAGAGCCATATATACCCCGTGTAACTCAATGTTTTAACTGTTTACGTTTTGGACACCTGAGCAAGCAGTGCCGCAGCACATCCCGCTGTGCCAAGTGCATGGGTAAACACGTTACAACTAGCTGCGACTTTCAGGGCCCAGTCATCTGTATCTATTGCGAAGGCAACCACTTGGCCACTAATTTCAATTGCCCAGAATTCAAAAAACAAAAGAGGATTAAGGAGAACATCATCCTCCATAACATGACTCTGGAACAGGCTCTGACCTTAGAAAATACGTCAACTTATGCAAAACGCACAGCTCCACCACCCCCACCCAGAAGCAACAAGGAATACCCCCCCTTGCCGCTTCGTAATAATGTGGAATACTCCACACCGTCGCCAGTTGCCCAAATAGCCGGTACTACTCCACTCATACCACAAGCCAGGGCCACGAGAAATCACTACACCATAAAACCACGACACCCACAGTCTGTATACAACCGTACAGAACAACCCGCCATTCCTCATGGGCGTCGGCAACAAGACAGAATAGACAGGAAACAGGCAACACATGACGCAGAAAACCTCCAGCCCCGAAGAAGAACCAACCTGCCCCCCCGCGGAGTTGTATTACGACGCATATGCACAGGCCAGTGGACTTCCCATACAGAATAACCCACACGGTGCTAGTAATACAGTAGCGAACGAGGAAGCAATTGATAGAGTATGTAGACTTGTGACCTCACTTTTCAGTATGGCCAACACAGGAAACCTCCCACACAACTTGAGGGAACACATAGCCGCATTCCTAAACTCGGACGGTCCACAGGAAGAAGCAGAGACAAACGCACGAGACAATGGAACAGATCTTATGTGGAATACACAACCAATCATGGCAAACAACGACAATATCGCATCTCGTTATAACTGTACTGATGGGTAACCACGGCCCCAATATCTTACAGTGGAACTGCAGGTCTATCCGCTCAAACAAGGAATCCTTAGAACACTTGCTGAAATCAAATAACATTAGCATAGCCGCCATATTAGAAACTTGGCTGAAACCCGAAGAGGAATTTAAGTGCGCGGGCTACAGAATAGTGCGTGCCGACCGTCCAGGCGGCTACGGGGGAGCGGCTCTACTAATAAAGAAGAACATACAATTTTCTGAAATAAAAATCCGGAGCACTGCTCCGAATATCGAGGCTTGCGCGATACGTCTCAAAATTATGGGGACAGAAACAACGGTCATGGCTCTCTACCGGCCTCCAAACACTCAGTTCGATAAACAAGCATTTTCAAATATCCTGAAGTATGTCATGCAACCTGCCCTGATAATGGATGACCTAAACGCACACCATAGCACATGGGGATGTGGAAGAACAGACCGCGCCGGAAGACTGTTGCTAGATGCGTTGGACGACACAGATATAATAATTTTAAATGATGGCACTGAAACAAGGATAGTTGGGCCAGCACACCAAAAATCAGCAGTGGACATAACGCTAGCATCACCAGCCATTTCTCTGGCAGCCACATGGCAGGTCATCCAAGACCCATCCGGATCAGATCACTTACCAATAATGATCACCTTCCCTGTGACTAGACAAAGAATAACACCGACACGATCGCCATACCGCTGGAAGATAACTAACGCGGACTGGTCGCAGTATGAGAAGGAAGTCACAAGAAACCTTGAGAGCTTCGAACTCTCGGACGACGTAGTAGCTGACTACCAAGGCCTTATGACAGTCATTGAAAAGGCGGCAATAAAAGCTATCCCCGAGATTAAACCACGCACCTGCCATAAGAAATCACCTCCTTGGTGGATAAAGAGTGTCAACTAGCAATAAAAGAAAGACAGATGGCCCTTCGAAAATACAAAGTCTTGGCGACAGAAGAAAACTACCTGTATCTTCAGAGAACAGTAGCAAGGACCAAAAGAGTCCTAAAGAAGAAAAAACGCCAGGGCTGGACTGACTTTTGTAACTCTCTCAACAGAACTGCTCCAGTAAAAGATATATGGAAGAAATAAAAGGCTTTCAGAACTCGACAGGAACTACACTTAATACGGCTCCAACTAAAAAACGTTGCGGAGGACATCTTGGGCAACCTTACCCCAGCCACAGCCTCGGAGAAGGTGGAGATCACAGAAGATGGGAGGCAACATGACCCTCTGTTAGCGCCTTTTACAGAAGAGGAACTTGAAGCATCACTTAAACGTAATAACAACATGCCCCAGGCCCAGACAACATCCATTACAGCATGATCTCATTCCTCCCAAGGCGAGGGAAGAATATATTCTTAAGATTGATTAACGCTGTGTGGAGCAAACGCGTGAGTGTACCAGAGATGAAGCGCGTAAGAGTAGTACCTATCCTGAAACAGGGCAAAGACCCCGCACTTGCTTCGTCCTACAGGCCAATATCTCTTCTATCCTGTGCTCTTAAAACACTAGAAACGAATGGGTCAAACACCGGCTGGAGTGGCACCTAGAAAATAAAAGTAAACTACCAAGACACCAAATAGGCTTCAGGAAGGGAAAAGGCACTATAGAGGTAGTTGCTAACCTAATGACAGACATTTATGAATGCTATCGCAGCAAAGCGTATCTCATGGCCTTGTACGTGGACTTAACACATGCCTATGATAATGTGGCTCCATCGATACTCTCTAGAAAACTATTGGACTTAGGCCTACCGAGCAGATTCGTAACTAACCTCATGTCATTGCAGGCAGATAGGGCGCTAGAGATTCACATCAATGGTACAACAGTAGGCCCTCGAATTGCATCTCACGGTCTCCCTCAAGGCTCCACGCTATCACCACTGCTGTTCAACATATATACCAGCGACCTTGGAAGACTGCTAATAGGGAGGGTAATGATGCTCCAGTATGTAGACGACTTGTGCTTCTACGTAATGATGAATGAGCTAGCTGACTGCAAGAAGGTCTTGGGAGACTTTGTCAACCTTTTGCGAAAATGGCTCGTTAACAATGGCTGGGACATATCCCAAACCAAATCAGCGGTGTCAATTTATAGCAGACGCAGGATACCTGACATGGACGAGATACAGCTCGGACCCTACCGCTTCCCGTATCGACGAGTCGTCAAATACCTAGGGGTCACAATAGATAACAACTCAGCTGGAAACCCCAAATCAAAGACATCTCAAGCAAATGTGAGGCGGCACTTAACGTCTTGAAGGCAACCACAAAACCTTGGTGGGGTACAGACCCTAAAGTTGCCATGACCTTATACCGATCGCTTATTAGACCACACCTGGATTATGCAAGCATCTTCTACGGATCAAGCAGCAGAGACCACCCTAAAAAACCCTTGATAGACTGCAGTACAAAGCACTAAGAATATGCACAGGTGCAATGACATCAACCCCCAACCAACGCGCTATTGGTAGAAGCGCTAGAGCCACCTCTTCATATAAGACGAATGCAGCTCTGCAAACAGTTTCTACTTAAGCAAATGAAGATTACAAACAATCCCCTCATCCAGAAGATTGAGGCACTTGGAAGTCAGCTCACTAATAGAAGAAACTGGCCACGCAAAAGGACTCCAGAGCTAATTATAGCAGAAAATGAAATCAACATGTACAGCAACAACATAATGTCGACCTCCCACCTACCAGAGTTTTGTGTGCCATACGAAGCAACGATTACACCTCTCAACGTGAGAACCGACATCAAGCTGAAAGACTCCAGTCAGAACAACTCCGCTAGACTGGCAGAATTTCTCGCGCAATGGCCAAATGCTTCCCACATCTACACAGATGGGTCAAAATCAGGTTCATCAGTTGGTTGTGCATTTTTGGATCTGAAGAGGAAGTCATACGGTATGCTGAAACTACGCAAGGAAGCAACCATCTTCACTGCGGGAAATGGTGGCAATTCAAAAGGCATTGAGTATGCTGAGGATTTGGAGGACACAACATCGGTCATCATATCAGATTCCCTCTCTTCGCTGACCAGCCTGCAAGGACACACGCAGACTACCAACAAAGACAACATCTTATGCAACATCTTGGAAGCAGCATACCGGGCGAAACAGAAAGGCAAAACACTTGTGTTCGTGTGGGTGGAAAGCCCACAATCGGTCTGCACGGTAACGAACAGGTGGACCAACTGACGAAACGAGCTTGCGAAGAAGGTGGCGACTACCCCCTCCTAACTGCGAGGGACCTACTGGCAACTGTGAAGAAACAAACCAGAGACGCATGGAATAGAGAATGGGAAGAATCTCTATTGATCAAAGGGAAACACTATGGAAAAATCCACCCAGTCATCCCTCACCATCATTGGCACCACAAACTCAACCTACCAAGGAAAGCTATTGTAACAATCGCTAGATTAAAGTTCAACCACGGTTGTTTCCCGGCACACCTAAACAGAATCAACATTGCCCAAAGTCCGTTATGTGGATGCGACGATACGAGCATAGGGGACATGGACCACATCTTCTTCGGCTGCAAAAACAGACAGGATAGCATCACAGACCTGATAGAGGAACTAGTGAGGTTAGGTCACTCTCCACCCTCAAAAGTGTCACACCTACTGACGACCGACGACGCCAGAGTTTTCATGGTGCTGTACAGATTCCTGAAAGACGGTGGTATTGACATATAAACCCCAAAGATCTCCAAGAACATTAGTATCCACGATCCCTGATTTTACACACCTAATAACAATATGTTACGTAAAATAGAGACATTAGACCCTGAACGCAAGATATGTAACACTGTGTCACTAACCATTGTGAGTGTGAGTGAAGCCACAAACTGTGAGATGGACACACGGGCTACATGACATTCAGGACCTGTGTTTTGTGTGGAAGTGATATAACTATAATTACTTTATGTACCTAATAATAAAAATGTAGTACTGTAATAACGACCAAGGACTTGGGAGAGAAGTCCATATACTGTTATAGACATAATTGTTATGACTAGAGCTATGTGTGGATAGCTCAGGTAACCGTGGTGATATCAAATACCTAATATAGATATGGAACATTGTAATAACGACCAGGTATTCTTATCTTTATCCTACTCTATCTTCTTTTGTTCAGAGAAAGCACAGATTGTGATACAATTATAAATGTCACATAATATCTAGGACCAGTATAATATGTATGTAGCTAGAGACGTAAGACCAACCATATTGAATTCTCATTCCTGTCATTACGCAAAGTAATAGAAACCATGTATATGTGAGAGAGCTGATAATTTGTGTTAAGGCCATAAGCGCCACATATTAATCATGACCAGGTCTTCCCGTGGAAACACAATGTACTGTAATCATAGCTTTAGGTAATTAGAGATATGAAATATTGTAACAATGTCCAGTAATGTGTAAGAGAAGTCATAATTGTGGCTTGTGAGATACAATTCCATGATCAATAATACCTGTAAATAAGTGATGTAACAATTGATATGGCCTATATGGCTCACCGGCCCACTGCCAATAATAAAAAAAAAAAAAAAAAAAAAACTAATGATTTAAAACTCTGGTCGGACGTGAATGCAGAGATAAAATAGTTTTCTTTAAAGCAGAGAAGAAAAAATACTGTCCTAGAATTGGGATCTTCAATGGAAGAAAACTTTTATATTCATCTGCTTTATTCCTCTCTTGTCGATCAGCAATAAAAAACGCTTAAATCTCTTTCGCAAATCGATGTTTACGTTCCGTCATTGTTGATTAGTATAGTGTTTCAATAATAACTTACACTGCATAGCTCTGGGCAGAAGATGATTGAAAAATTCACGACTGACCTATTTCAGGATGACAGGAAACACATATTAGTACCAGATACATTAAATACTAGGATAACCGAAAGCATTCAAAGAGTGGAATATGATGGAGTTATCGAGCGAGAGAACTTAAATTCCGATAGGAGTAGGTATCTATAAACCCCTCCAGCCATCCTGATTTGGGTTTTTCATGGTTTTCCCATATCGCTCCAGGCGAATGCCGGGATGGTTCCTATAATAGCCCGTGGGCGCCTCTAACCATATCCCGTATATACCCTCCTGTGCACAAACGGTTACGCATTGCGATTGGCGCAGTGCACCCTCTGCCACCAATTTTTAACGAATCGCGCAGTAATAATAATAATAATAAACAGTAAATGTCAAAAGAATAAAAAATAAATAAAAAACATAGAAAGGCAGATACTGAGAAAAATATTCGGTCCCAAGATCCAAGACGGCATCTGGTTGCACAAAAACTCAGAAAAACTGTATTCACTGACCGAACGATTTACCTCACTCGCGCGGAAATGTCGCATGAAATTATACGAACACGTAGCATGAATGAATGACTCACGACTAACCAAGAAATGTTCCACGTCATCAACGGACCCCGATAAACCAAAGCACCCTGGCTTATAGAAACCCAGAAGGACCTTGCAGAAGTCAACCTACAGCCACTGACATCTACACGTGGTATACATAGACAGTTAATCACTTCACATAAACTTCTCCCTAAGATACCAACAGAAAAAAAATCTGAAACTCAGAAATGCAAGGACACAAGACAGACGTCATGCTTACAGCGAAAGGATGAGGTTTTTTTGGGGGAAGATAAGA